>CAUZXS010000595.1:0-149185 GCA_963585895.1 Sepioteuthis lessoniana
ACACAATTTCTACTATGCTGACTGTTCCATCTGACCCCACAACGTGCAGTGCATCACGTAGACCCAACTGGCCTGGCCTTGCCGAGGCTCAAAAATCAACTCGCCTCATCTAGGTTCAAATTTCAATGAACCGTTTTTTTTTCAAAAATCACCCAAAATCCTTAGCCCATCGCTTCTGGGCATGACTTCATTTACATCCCCAGTCCTATTTCCTATCCGGGGTTTTTATTATGACATCTGTGATTGTCACATCCTCCCCACAAGAGCGTGAACACCTGCGCTCAATGTGTGCCTCTACCTGTGCACTAAGCTGAATAGTTCTAAGCCTAACTAAACCAAAAGATAAGATATAACCAACGAAAAATGATAATATAAAAAAAATCCTTCCGCAATTATAAAACAGTTGTATGGTTTTGAGTTTTCCTATCTAATACTATTATTTATATAGTTTCAAATAATTATTTCTATCTAATAATAATCATTTCTTTGGACACAGTTATATGGTTTCAAGTAGCTAATAATAATCCTTAGTAAACACTTATTGCTTGTTTAAGTAAATATTCTTAATACAAATAATTTACAATTGTCTTTAATTGGAATCATTTTGAGATGAGGCTTCTTAATCTGAGAATTAATTTTTATTTTATTGTGGACTTTTTGTCCTCATCTTGGTAGTTTTTTTGTGTTGTTTCTTCTTTCAGTACGTTTTGGCCAAATTTCACCTCTGGCCTTCTTCAGATGATTTTTACTGTGACCTCGGATAGGAATGATGAGTCTTGTAACCGTATCCCCAGTAATTACTGCCTTCCATAGTTGTTGTCTATCGCACCACGTTTTTAACCAAGTAAACCTCTGGCCGGCTTGGGTAGGATTTGAAACCGCTATCTTCTGACAATGCTCACCTGGAACCGTAGAGACTCAACGCCTCTATTCGCTGCGCCATGGGCCCCAAAGACTCATCATTCCTATCTGAGGTCACGGTAAAAATCACCTGAAGAAGGCCAGAGGTGAAATTTGGCTGAAACATAGTGAAAGAAGAAACAACACAAAAATCTACCAAGATGAGAACAAAATGTCCGCAATAAAATAAAAATTAATTCTCAGATTAAGAAGCCTCATCTCAAAATGATTCCAATTAAAGATAATTACAAAAATTCGGTACGGACCCGACTATGGAAGACCAGACAAGGATTTATAAGACCAAAAAATCCATTCTTGATTGCCCTTCGAGGCCCATGGTGCAGCGGATAGAGGCATTGAGTCTCTACGGTTCCAGGTGAGCATTGTCAGAAGATAGCAGTTTCAAATCCTACCCAAGCCGGCCAGAGGTTTACTTGGTTAAAAACGTGGTGCGATAGACAACAACTATGGAAGGCAGTAATTACTGGGGATACAGTTACAAGACTCATCATTCCTATCCGAGGTCACGGTAAAAATCACCGGAAGAAGGCCAGAGGTGAAATTTGGCCGAAACGTACTGAAAGAAGAAACAACACAAAAAAACTACCAAGATGAGGACAAAAAGTCCGCAATAAAATAAAAATTAATTCTCAAATAATTTACAGTTATATAATATCAAGTATTCCTCCTTTACACTACTAATTTTCAGTTTTATTTGACCCAGACATGGGACCCTAAGAAGTACTACCATTCTGGGTTAGAGTGGACTGGGAAGTAATGGCATTGAAGAAGTACTTTTTTTTTCTTTTTATTTATATTCATGTTATTTATTTTTATTTGCATAAAAATATATGCATTATGTAGTGATGACAAATGTGTTCACTGGATAAAAAAGACAAAAATAGTCAATTATTTTTTACTCAAGATAGACAAGAATATTACCCACTCCCAAAGAGAGAGCAATTTGTTCTGCTTTAGAAACAAATATAAAAGATGCTTCTTAACAATCAAGAAAATAAGCACTTATCATCAAGCCAAGTCATGAGTTTGAACAATCGATACTGTATTGATTTGTAAAAAAGATAAACAATAAAATTGATCTTTTTTCGAGGAGTGAGGGGCAAATATAAAAAAAAGCAGAAAGAATTACATATTTCTTTCTAGACTGCTAGCTATATTAAAACTATAAAAAATGCATTTTGTACATTTGTTCATATTTTAAATATCCTTTTTTTAAAAAATGTTATGCTTTTTTTCTCTAAAACTGAAATTAAAAAAATGTTTTGAAAAGTTTAGGTCTCGTTATTTTTTCCCAGTTTTCTACGATTGCAACCAGTACTAGTTTTGCATATAGGCAAGTAAATGCTGAAGCCCCCATAGGCCCTGATAATACTAAAAATATAATAAAGATAAATAAACTGAGGAGATTTGTTTATTTTCAGATTTAATAGAACTCCATTAAACTAATTTGAAACAATTTAGAGTATTTGGGCCCCTCCAATTAGAGTGGGTCTTTTAAATTTGATGGGGCCTTTTTTTATACACACGAGGGTGAAGTGAACATAAGTAATTTTATTAGACCAGGGGTCTCTTAAGATTTAAATACGGCCTTGATTCCAACCAAAAACATTGCCCAATGCTTATTTCTTCGTTTGATTGTAACGGCATGTCAACCTATCAAGGGTTATTTTGTCGAGAGGTTAAAGATTCACGTTCAATGTGCGATTATATTCACATTTTTTGTGTAGTTGTTTCGTAAGAATTTTTTGCACACAATTTATTGATATCAGGTATTCCTAATACAAATAATTTGTACACAATTGTATGGTTTCAGTGTTCCTATCTAATACTAATGATTATATGGTTATAAGTAACCTATTCTAGTTAATAACAATCATTTGTTGGCACACGGTTATATGGTTAAGTAATTAACAATAATCCTTAGTAAACAATTATAGCTTCTAGTAACTACTTAAAAACAAACAGTTTGCAAAGTTATAGATCAAGCATTCCTATCTAATACAAATAATTTTTAAACAGATCTATTTGATTCAAACAGATACTACCACTCTGTGTCAGAGTGGACCTGGGAGTAATGGCATTGAAGGGGGTACTTCACACTCCTCATAGATCCAGAACTGGAGCCTCACCGCCAGATACAGTCTAGTATCATATCTAGGACACCCCTCTTTTGGAGGCAGAAGTTCTTACTCCCTCCTGCTAGGGGATACTGTCGGCGTATTCTAAGCCCCATAGACAGGGCTGACAATTTCTTTAAATCTTTAAGAGTTGGTCTGCATTGCGACCGTGATTAAATGATTTACTCGACTATTTTAACATTTGTTAGTAGAGACCTATTATTATTATTATTATCTATAAATTCTTTAAGGTGGGGGGTAAGATAGATGTCAAAAGTTTTAACTTATAATATGAAACTAAGTAAATAAATAAAAATATGTTAGTTGCTGACCATCCAGAGTAAATCCACGCCCCTGACGTAGCATTTTTTGTCCTCATTAGATAAGATAAAATGTTTCAAAATCAAGTATAATTTGATAATTAATTTTTATCCTTCTGACAAACAAGGTATTTTTCTTCTATCGCAATTTAAATGACTTCATCCGGTTAGACCTAAAAATAACATTTTCAATAACAAAAACAGTAAACATTTAATTGAATTATCTAATAAAAAGTTTATATTTAAATTTGAAAATTAAATAATAGCTTCTCATAAAATATATATTACTTAACCAAGCTTTATTTCAAATTAAATTCATTTACATTTAAAATATTAGATAAAAATGTAAGATTTCTCATAATTATCATCAATTTATGAAATTGTATTTCGTTTTATTTACTTATTTTTTTCTATTCCAACAATTAAAAAGTTTATAATTAAAAAAACATTAACAAATTCCGAGAAAGTCCTACTCCACTCCAAGATATAAAAAATAATTAAATCTAAAATTAGTTTAACGGAAGACAGACATATGCAATTTATTTTATTTTATTTTTTTTTAAGTTGCTCGTGTGAAAGACGGAACAATAATCACAAGGACGTAGTTGGACATTCAATCAAGACTCTTCCAGGAACATATGTATATATATATATATATATATATATATATATATATATATATATATATATATAACAATTCAAACTTAAAACAGTCGATTCGTACATTTATACAAATAATCCATAGTAACATTTATTACTTTTAATAGTCAACCACCTTCTAACAATTAATTTCTTTTTGTTTTGTTTTTTTACTTACCTTTTTAGCTGAAAGGGCTGGACCTCCACTACCATCGCCACCCGGGGTACTGGCACTAGCTGTTGACGTTGACATAGAGTCCGTGGAATGAGTAATAATATTAGTTCCTGAATCTGGATTTGTACCCAGGCTTTCCGTCGGGGGGGGTGACGGTGTACTAGTAGTAATAACAACATCGTCATTGCTGGGCTTATTTGCCTCTTCTTCCTCATCTTCAACTTTTTCCCTTTCCTCTTTTTCACCTACTTTTTCATCCATTCTCACCAACTTTTCTTCTTTTTCCTCCTCTTCTTCTTTCTCTTCCCCTTCTTCTCCTTCTTCCACTTCTTTGCTTATCCTCTTCTCGTTTTTAACTTCATTATTTAATCCTTGAAGCTGGCAATCAAGTTGTAAATCCCCCTGTAGTTTATTATCCTTTTCCTTCTCTTCATCCTCTTTATCGTATAACACAACGTGTTTTTCTTCTTCTTCCGTCTCTTCCTCTTCTAATACTTCTTCGTTTTCATCATCGTCTTTACTCCTGTTCCCAGACATGCTATCAATAATTCCACTGCCTAGTCTCGGCCGTATAGCTTCTATTGGTTCGTAAATGTTCTCGAAAGAGTCACTGGCCACCAACATCGTTCCATCTGACGGCGCTGTTCCGGGTGCCTCTGTCTCGAAGATCGAGGCTGGCGCCCCGGTGTTAGCTGGGTCCGACTCTGTGTGGGGCGGCTGATCCCCATCTCGAACCTCAGCCATTTTGGTTGTCTCCAGCAACTATCCACACCTTTTCTTGGAGAGCTCTTCAATCGTCCAGAGTGACCTCCCCTGATGTAAATAGATGCTCTTCCTATCTGCAACATAATTTCGTTTAGTGATCTTTAAAATGCATCTTGCAAAAGACATTTTCCAGTCGACATCACTGTTAGACCACTAGAAAAACCTTCCAAGTACTTTACTAATAATTCTCCCTGACATTAATTAAGGTACGAGAATGAAAACAACATCCCGGGCTTCTCTCCCTTGCTTTGTAGTGTTATGGTATCGGAGTTACACTGAAGTAATATTTTAGTACTCAACCGTAAAAAAATAAGTTAAGTGTTAAGTCTACTTGCGTTAGTGACTCAGTTATAAAATAGTCGGGAGTCGTGTTCGCTATGTATTTTTCGTAAAGCAAAAAGGAATTAAAAATTCACGCTGCATGATCCAGATAAAAGTCGACCAAGAATTTTTCAAATTTCAATCGCTCGTAGCGTTAGGGTTCACCTTTTGGTGACTGGACTATATGATACGAGAGGATGAACTAAAGTAGGGGGGGAGAGTCACAGGCACCCCCCCAAAAAAAACCGAATCTTAAACCAAAAAGTGTTTACTTGATAAATCCCTTACGTCTCACTCGATTTGAAAATATATTTTTCAACCCTAACTCAAACCGACCACCATTTTTCTCCCAGACAAATTGTGACATTTTTCTGTTACTTTATTACCAGCCACTGAAAGGATATACTTAAAATTATGTTGCAATTTCTTCTAGATATTGGCATGATAATGACACCTACTACACTTGGATTGAGGGAAAAAATTCTACATTTCTTTATATTAGATATCGCAAAAATGTGAACAACTAACTTTTAAACCATAACAGTGCATGGCTAAGAGGAATACACAGCTGTTTACTAGCAGGAAATATTGCTGGAGGAAAATTTTCTGTTTTTTCTGAGTTGCCTTCCATCTGCTTTTTTGCTTCCCCAAATTATATAAAACATAAGTAATGTATCTTACTCTATCACACTGGGCCATGATATGGGAGGGGTTTGAAATTCAGAGTTGTCCTTCTCAATTGATTGCCTTAACAAGGTTACAAAGTTTAGTCTATTTTAGCATTGGTTAGGCAAACAGTTTAGAGAAAGGAAACTGGATTCAAACCAGCTGTCATCATCATCAGATGGTTTTGAGAGTACAGAGTTCCTTGTCTCTCTCTCTCTCTCTTCCCCCCTCTCTCTCTCTCACTTGTTCACCATTCCTAGCAGGTCCTCTAGACTGCATCCTGTATTGATGTCTTTGCTGGTGGGCTAATACTGATGTGTCAATGTGTCCATACTAGAACATCACTTATGAATTCATCCTTAGTTCTCCAATAGTGCTGAGTATGTTTTGTCTTACTTGGATGGTTTCTGAGATGGAAAGCATGTGTTCATACAGCTGCTTTTTTGTAGGATGCAAATTCCAGGATTTTTCAATACAACATAGCATTCTTGTTTAGTTCCCATCTAGCTTTTCCTCTAACCATTTCATTAAAGTCCAGGTGGTACATTTGATTCCAGTGATCAGATTTCCTTATGATCGATAACCTGTCGATAACAGTTCACACCTTCCCTATGCCTATGTTGATATGACTTTCAATTGATGAGATATTGCTCAACTGCTGTATGTAAACTGGTCTACTAATTTCAGAGGTTTGCCATTCAATGTGTACATGGCTCAATTTTGTTCAAAACACATGAACTTTGTTTTATCTACATTCATGTAGACGCCAATGCTTCTTACTACTTGCACAAGGCCACAAAGCAGGGATTCGGCTAGTAGTATGGTAATAGTATTTGTTCCATCTTTTCTCTGTGTATGGAATCGAATGTCTTAGAGAAATATACGAACAATAGTGTTTTCTTCTAGATTTTTCGCAAATAGTCTTTCGATAATTCGACAGATAGTCAGAATCTGAAATTGTGGAACGATTTCTCTAAAAGCCATTGTGATTTCACATAAAAATTTTCTCTACTTCAAGTCAGATATAATTGAGAAGCAGGCTGTTATAAAACATAGTAGTTACAGCAGTAAAAACTATGCCCCTGTTTGCCCAGTTGGCTGGGGCTGTAGAATACACTGCTTCTCTCAAGAGGGATAAGACCCCCTAACGAGTGTCCTGAATATGACACTAAACAATCTGATGGTGAGGTTCCAGTAATGCTGGAGCTTTGGGGAATGCGGAGTACCTCTTTATTGCCATCGCTCCTTGGTTCACTCAAGCCCAGAGTGATAGCACCTGATAAAGAGCCTATCTATGGGTTAAATAGAACTAAGTCATGGTTTGAGTTTACTGTTTTTGGCATTTAAACTGCTAAACTGAATTGTTCAAAATAGAACTGTTTTGACATTTAAACTATGTACTTATGCTAAACTGAATTATCTGAAATAAAACTGTTTTGAAATTAAGTCTGCATATTGGCTGGGGCTGTTGATTACACTAACTGTATCTCTGCAGAGGGGTTAGGCCCCCCCCAATGAGTGTCCCAGATATGACACTAAATAATCTGATGATAAGGTTCCAGTGATGCTAGGGCTTTGGGGAAAGCAGAGTACCCCTTCATTGCCATTGCTCCCAGGTCCACTCTTGCCCAGAGTGGTAGCACCTGATAGGTCCTATCTTTGGGATAACTAGAACTAAACTGCATACTTATGCTAAACTGAATTGTTTGAAATAGAACTGTTGGACTAAACTGAATAGCTTGAAATTGAAATTTTTTTGACAGTGTACTTATGCTAAACTGAATTGTTTAAAATAGAATTGATTTGACCTTTAACTGTGTGTAAACAAAATCTATACTTATACTAAACTGAATTGGTTGAATTAGAACTGTTTGAATAAACTGAATAGCTTGAAATAGACCTGTTTTTACAATTAAACTGTGTAGTCATGCTAAACTGAATTGTTTGAAATAGAACTGATTATTTGTATAAAATGGATTTAAATAGAACTAAACTGTGTACTTAAGCTGAACTGAATTGTTTGAAATAGAACTGTTTGACTAAACTGAATAGTTTGAAATAGAAATGTTTTTGACAATTAAACTGTGTACTCATGTTAAACTGAATTGTTTGAAATAGAACCACATATTTGCATAAATGGATTTGGTGTTAAATAACCTACAAAGGTGGATATGCCATAAAACTCAACCAACCAACCAACCAACCTTTGCCTCAGTTGTTCTTAGTGATTCCATGGTTGCCTTTCTTGGGAGAGAGAAGGCTGCAACCTTTCGTCCATTTCTCTATTGAGCTTTTTTTCTACGCAACATTTCATAATTGAAGAAGAATGTTGTTGAATTTCCTTGTCTTCCATACTTCCAGAGTGATATCATTGAGGCCTGCAACTTTTTTGTTTTTAATTTTTTTCAGTACTGCATCTAGTCCTTTTTCCATAAACTGTCTAAATTTGATGTCTAGTAAGCCATTAATAATTTTTTCAATAGGTTGATCAGTGATTGCAGGAGGGTTTCAAAGTAGATTCTTGAAATATTCTTTTCACTCCTGCAGTCTTTTTTCTTGGATGGCAGCTTTGCTCTCCCAGTGCTTTTCCTTCTGTTAACTTGATTTACTGTCTGATATGCTGATTGTGATTGACTACTTTTACTGGGTTTCTGATTTTATTGATTTGGCCTGGAATGTAGTCTTGTTGTTTTTGGTATGTTTTAGTCAGATCTCTTTTTTTTTTGTTTTGTTTCTGTGTATTGAAGATTGTTGGGTTTCTTTTATTAAGTAAGAAAGCATTTTTCATGTTATCTCGTTTTTCCTAAACTGCTATTGACTCTATATTTGGCTCTTGGTTTAGTTGGTATGCTCTTAAAACTGACTTTGAATCACATCTATACATCACTATTTTATCCACTCTGTCAGTATGGTTTAGATTACACAGACTATATCCCCCTGATCCCCCACCCCACTGAAAAGGGGTATGAGGAGTGTGGAGTACCCCTTCATTGTTATTGCTCTGACTCGAAGTGGTAGTATCTGTTAGGGTCCGATCTTTGGGCCAAATCAATCTACTTAAAAATTATTTATATCGAATAGTATTACTTATTGCTATATAATTGTGGAAATTATTTGCATTAAAAATTGTTACTTGAAAATATAATTGTTTACTGAGGATTATTATTAGTCACTTGAAACCGTCTAACAGTTTGCAAACAAAGGACTAGTATTAAAAAGAAATAATATCTTGAAACCATACAATTAATAGTATTAGATAGGAATACTTGATATCATACAACTATGTGCAAATTATTTGTATTCAAGGAGATTACTCTATATATAACTATAAATTATTTGTATTAAGAATAATTAATTGAAGATACAACCATTTACTAAGAATTATATTAGTTACATGAAACTATATAACTGTGTGCAATGAAATCATCATTATCAAACAGAAATAGTTACTTGAATTCATATAATTATTAGTGTTAGATAGGAATACTAGAAACCATATAATTGTGTGCAGATTATTTGTATTAAGAATACTTGATATATAACCATGTGCAAAAACTTCTTAAAAAACAACTACACAAAAATGTAAATATAAATATACAATAAACATGATTCACAATCTCTATGCATAAAATAATCATAGGCAGATTAAAATACCATTAAAATCAATAGATCAATTAATTCACTTTTTTTTAGAGGTTCCTGAATGTTTTCTTTTAAAACCAGTTGTAGTCTGTATTAAATGGTTGTAAAATATTCACTTTGAAATTTGAAATAAATTTTGTGATTTTTTAATTCAGCTTGCTGGATCCAGTTCTAATATATATATATATATATATATATATATATATATATATATATATATATATATATATATATATATGGTGGAGTACATGTGTATGTATATATTTCTACTGTTCTCTTTTCATTCATTTGATTTTGTGTTGTGAGTTGCTACCTACAGATCTTTTAAGGCAGTCATTTTTGTTTTACCCTTTTCAAGCAAATCTTGTATTGATTCCAGCAATTTATTTGCATCAAGTGAACAGAGTTACTTTATGACACAATTAGCAAATTCACTTAAATGAGCTGACAGATTATGAGTTATAAATGTTTTTTTATGACATATCAGCTCTTGATAATATTGAATCAGACAAGGCTGTTAAGATTCAATGTACCTTTAGCATCTGCTTCATTTAGAACAGACCTTTCCAAAGTAGAATATTTCCCCCACTTAATGGGTAGTGGGAATATCCAAGGATCTGGTGAAGGAAGGGTGGTTTTAGAATTATGGAAGAACTTTAATTTTACTTAAGTCCACCTTGTAATATTATGTATTCTAGATATGCAAGTCATGATTTACATAACCATTTAAAACCAGATATTCTTTCAGAATGAAAATGAGAATAAAGCTTTGTTAAATAAGTAAGTGGAGCTTAGGATATGTTGAGTGTATCCCTTGCAGATAGGTGAGACCTCCAAAAAAGGGGTACCCTGGATATGACTCTGCATCTGGTGGTGACTCACCAATTCAGGATCACTGAAGGGTATTACTCCCAGATCTCATGGAGTGGTAGTATATGTTAAGGTCTCATCTATGGGTAAAATGGATCAATTTGAAAATTATTTGTATTGAATTGGAATACTTGAAACAATATAACTGTGTGTAAATTATTTGAATCAAGAATAGTTACTTGAAGTTATAATTGTTTTACTAAGGATTATTATTATTAGTTACTAGTTAAACCATATAACCGTTTGCTAACAAATGATTATTATTCAATAAAGACTGTTACATATTGACCTTTGACAAACCAGTTAGTGTGGATTTCAAAAACAGGATGTGCAGTTGTGTCTTAAAGTAAACAAGGAACAACGTGAATTGTGTAATAAGAAATGTGTGGGCGTCAGAAAAATATATAATGATGGAAGTTTTCGACCCCAGTGGTCAGTTGGGGAGAGCAGTCAGCAGGATATACGTCCTGTCATTTTGGGTGCTAGCCTAGGGACGGCAGCCCCTGGGTTGAGAACTGGCCCTGTATCAGTTTGCCATGAAAGAAGCACAAAAAAGTAAGGCTCTGAATATATTTATCTCCAAGTGGTGTAAATCGTAGGGGTTCCCTGTTTATCCGTCTCTCTCTCTCTCTCTCTCTCTCTCTCTCTCTCTCAAATGCAAAATTTCGACTTTCATAGATAAAAAGAGAGTTTATATTTTTATGGATTAGTGTTGTTGTCATTTGTTATCCCTCTAGGGATACAACATTTTATTCATTTGGTGCCGAAGGCTTGTCCGCACCGGCATGGCATGGCATGGTTTTAAACTTGAACCCGGGAATCCCCAGTGAGGCAAAAAAAAGAAAATTGATTTTTTCTCTCTTTACTTCATGAAAACATTTTTCCTCAGCAATTGACACGTAGGGATTTTAATTATAATTTTAATTATAATTTCAATTTTAAATTTTGATTTTAATTTTGATTTTTTGGAAAAATGAAAATGTGTAGTTACGTTTTGGGAGTTTTTGAGGGAAAATGGAATATCGTTTTTGTATATTAAGTCACCTTGCTGTTTTTCGCTCGGATTGAGACTGATTCTGAGTCTTATTGGCTAGGATTTCATCTAAATTGTCTTAGGGATTGTTTTAGAGATACGTTAAGAAGTAGTTCTATAGACGAACTCACTGTTCCATTAGTGAAGTCCCGATTTGGAAGATTCCTCCCAGAAGATACGTAAGACAATGATTGGCAACCTGAATTTTACTGGGAGATGGAGTTCTGAATACGACGGGATAAAGAGAAAAATGGCAGTAAAGCCTGCTCCAAGGTTTTTAAGGTTATAAAGTTTTTTCGAAGGGTACGAATTGTAGGTGATCTGTCGAGGTTTTTGATTCCGATTGATGTTTTGGATTCGTGTGTGGTCAGCGAGATGAATAAATGAATTTAGGAAAGATTAGGTGCCTATATTTTAGTTGTTATGGAGGCTTCCGATGAACTAAATAGCAACTCGACGATTATATGAGGGGTAAAACAAGGTCCCTCGGGGGCTCCCAGACAAAGGGGGTACAGAAAGATAGATAAGTAACAGAAATTTTAAAAAGTGATCAATGAGTATTGGGTTGTGTGTACTGAAATAAAGAGAAGACCTAGTGTGTGGAAATATTACGAACTGTAATTGATTTAAAGAGAAAATCAACTGTGGAAAAGTGTAGCACACGGCAGACAGGAATTTTTGGCGCGGTATATTTTGATTATTTTGCTGCATGTATATCAGTTTATAATGCCACTGCGATGTATTGTTTTGGGCCATGAATGTAATATTTTTTGAATTTTGTGTAATCCTCCAGTGACTCCAGATAGGAACCTGTATAGCGAATGACTGGTGTATTGGTCATGAGGAATTCAGGTTTGTAACCAGGATCTGGGGACCGAGACGTTGGTCCCATAATGTGTTTAGTTTATTTAAGATATTGCTGATGGCCCTGAGGTGTTTTTGAAATGAGAAATGTATTTCTATGGTATTTTTGATGTATGCATGGAGGGATAGCCAACCACCTGAAGAAATAGCATACAAGTAATTTAGATAACGACAAGAACAGGCATGTGTTACATAATGAATAGGTAGCCTTCAAAGTTGTATCACAATTGTTTTATTTTGATGTTGTTTCTTTGTAATTTTTGTAAGTTGTAAGTAGAAAGAGAAAGTAGGAGGACGTTTAGAAAATGTTCATTGGCAAACATGCCGCCGAAAAACGTAAACAAATCGGATCACTCAAACCCTTAAAAACATTATATCCGGCTACGACCAGAAATGAAGAAACCTTCCATAGCCCTGGCCTGCCGTAACGGCTAAGAAAGGGAATAACTTACATTTTACAACATTAATAGAGCCCGTCTTCAAAAGTAACTCTATTAAAATAAAGTGGATTATCTTTCGAAGCCTATCCCGAGCTATAGAAGGACTGTATTTCCACTTCTATTTTTTTATAGACGAACCTTCTGTCTACATGGCCCTATTAGTGTGACATAGCTATCACCCTGTATAGACAAGGCAACTATCAGCAGTCCGACGGCTAGCGCGTTTTGGGGCGCACTCGTTAACTTGTGCAATCCCGCTATTCGAACACCGTCCAACAAAGGCAGACTTGAGGCCGTAAGGCCGCCAATTTCGGCTGGGCTACCTTCGGGTGGGCGAGCTGCATCATGGCCCAGCAGGGTTTGAGCTTCGGCTCATGCCCGACCTTTCCCTCCCTTAAACCCCCACTATAATCAACCTTCGGGTCATTGACCTAGTGTCAAGCCCTGTCAGGTGGAAGGCAGTGAAAAATATTGGGCGGCTTGCGCGTTTCTTCGTAGCGAAGCTCTTAAAGGCGTAATCCTACACCTCGTGGTCGCATTCGCCTTACCTCAACATAGATATGCTAAAAGGTCCTTTTAGGGACCACTAGAGGTCTCCTTCGGATTGGAGTATCTCTGACAGTTCTTACGAACACGACAAAGCAGACGCCCTGGACCATCTGGAGTTAACCATTTTGGTTGGTTTCCCTGTCTGTTCGTTCACTCGGTTGCGCAGCTTTAAGGTACGCCAACCTTAGCTATCAGTTCCCTGTCTGCGCAGCGATAAGACACCGCAAACTTTAGCCACGGCTTTCTGGTCCGTTTGCTCGATTATGCAGCGCTAAGGTATGGTTAAACCTTAGTCAGAGTTCCCGCTTCGTTCGCTCGTCTAAGCAGGGCTAAGGCACGGTTAAGCCTTAGCCACCGTTCCCTGTTCGTTCGCCCAGCTTCGCAGAGCTAAGGCATGGTTAAGCTTTAGCCACAGTTACCGGTTCGTTCGCTCATCTTCACAGCGCTAAGGCACGGTTAGCCTTAGCCATCGGTTCCCTGCCCGCTCGGTTTTGCATGCACTAAGGTACGGCAGCCTTAGCTATTGGTTCCCTGTCCGTTCAATTGACTTCGCAGAGCTACGACCAACTACGACCATACCAGCTACTGATATCGATCATCCAGCTAACTACACCAACGACGACCATACATAACAATTACGATTCTGTAACCTACGGCAAATGAATTGTCATCTGTTATACTGTTATCTCGCCTTTGTTTCCTTCATTGTTCTTTGGCTGTCCATTACTCACACGCTTAACTCAAAAATAATTTGCGGGGTCGACGTGCTTATCGGTTCCACAACAAACATTTTGAAAAATAGGATAATTAGGAATGTTACATATTGACCTTTTGGCTGGTTGGTTAGTTTGTGCATTTCAAAAACAAGATGTACAGCTGTGTCTTAAGGTAACAGAGGGACAGCGGAAATGCCACGTGAATTGCGTGGGAAGAATTGCGTTGGTGGAGAACCGGAAGATGGAATATGTGGGCGTCAGAAAAATATATAATTACAGAAGTTTTCAACCCCAGCAGTCATTCGGAATCGGAAGTCAGTCAGTAGAGAGAGTAGTCAGTTGTCAGCAGAATCACGTCGTTTGGGCGCAATCCCGGGGGCGGTGGCCCCCGAATTGAGAACCTGCTCTGTATCAGTCTCCCGTGAAAGAAGCACAAAAAAGCAAGATTTTGAATATATTTGTCTTAACATGGTGTAAATCTGAAGACATTAAGTCAATCATAGCAGTTCCCTTTTTATTCATCTCCCCCTCCCTCTCACGCGCAAAAATTTCGACATTTCATAATTAAAAAGAGAGTTTATATTTTTTATAGACAAATGTTATTGCTTCTTCATTCCGAGTATACTACAAGATAGGTCAAGATGAAATTATATAATTGTGTATAGATTATTAGTATTAGAAAAGAATATTTGAAACCATACAACTGTATTTAAATTATTAGTACAAGATAGGAATACTTGAAACCATGCAACTGTGAGCAACTTATTAGTATTAGATTTGAATACTTGAAACCATTCAACTGTATCCAAATTATTTGTATTAGAAGGGAATTCTTGAAAACCTATTACTGTGCAAACAAATGACTATAGTCAAAAACTGCAATTTAAAAATGCAATGGATCATTTGCAACCAAACATGTAGAAATGAATAAAATTTTGACATTAGATAGCCCACACGGAGTTGATATGACGCTAAACAAATAAACCTAAACCAAACTTATAGTAGCGGGTGATTGGTCCATGTGTGATTGACTTATGTCAACACATTCTTGATTGATTGATATGTTTTAGTAGGTATGGCAGGGGTACATCATCAAAAACACCTCAGCTAAAGTTAACCTTTAATGAAAATACGGGCTTTGATTGATTATTGCAAAAATATTAGTGTTGCGTAGCCATATACACGAATATGGCCATGTGCGAAATAGACATGTAATGTTCATAACGGTAGAATATATAAAGAACAGGAATCTCAAAAACACGTAACTACTTCTTGTTCAGGTACGAAACCTTTTTATTAACTTTGAGTTAAAGGTTTCGACGTAAGGAGGAGAGACACAATCTTCTATGCTGTCTTATTCATTTGGTCCCCAACTCGAGCGGCCCCCATCGGGCGCACGTTCGCCTCGCGCCAGCGAGCTCCAAAATTGATCCTTCTCGTTCGGCGTCCAAAACCCCGACTCTTATTTTCTTCAAATTCTCACACAAACTTCCGCGTGCTTCCGGTGCGTGACGTCACCCGCACCTTGTCACCCAGTATCGTCTCGGACTGTTATGACATCTGAGTGACACCTCCATCCGCTCGCGCGCACCCGCGTTAACACCTGCTTCAATTTTACACCCAACCAACCCATGTGCTGAGCCGAAAGGTTCTCAGCTTAACTAAACTCAAAGGCATGAACCGAAATCCCTCGGCTATTTCATAACATTAGCACAGGCAGAAGACTGGGTTTTTAATGAGAAATGAGAATTGCAGTCAAGACACGAAAACTCTGAATCTATTTGAAAAGCTTGGGGCTCTAACCCTATCTTAGTCTGTTTAATTTACTCTACTAAAGATGACTAAAGAACATTTCTTCTTTTCCTAATGATGATTGGAAGTCCCATTATAAAGTTCAGCCTTTGATTGAAAACACCAAGTGATAAAGTGGGAAGATATATAACGCATTTGTCCACTTCTTTTGTCACCTGGACAGGAATGCGAATCAATGGCTTTTAAGTCCTACTTGCAGAAAGTGCCAGCAACATTTGCTTGAACAATTACATTAATCATTAATCTTCTTGTCATTTTAAGACTTACTGGAAAAAATTAGGATTATATAACCGGAAATTGTAGAATTAACAACCATTAGAGAACATGACCAATATAGACGTTCACTTTATATGACTGATCTGGTTTCCTGATTGTAACATTAAGCTGCATCTGATGGTGAGACAGCAGTTCTGGATATTTGGGGAGCTCAGAGTACCCTTTCATTGCCATTACTCCCAGATCCATTCGATGTACCTGTTAGGATCCCATCAATGAGTCATGTAGATCTATTTAAAAAATTATTCGTATTCAATAGAACTGTGTAAAAAAACCTTCTTAAGAAACAACTACACAGAAAAATGTAAAGGTGCAATCGCCTTGTATGTATGAATGTAAGAATATTAGTACCAAAATTTTAATTCAAATTTTTGTCATTCATTTTGCGAGAGTCCAAGTGGCATAGAGGCTAACGTGCTGGACTGCGATATTGTGGCAAACAAGTTCGAACTCCAATCATTCCTATTAAGTTTATGTTCAAACTAATACCTTCTTATCCACCAGCTACAGGTTAAATAGTACTACTGTTCTTCTTCAAGGATGTATTTGGCATTAATAACTCACGAAAGTTGATATACCATTAAATAAAGAAACCGAAACCAATTATGATTTTTTTTAAATTAATGTATGAATTTGAGAGAAATAGTCTGAAAAAATCTAAAACACAAACGAAATAACTTCCCCATTCCCTGGTCCACTTCCCTCTGTTCTCAACGGCGATTACTACCAATCGATGCACACCGAAAGGTCAGGTCCTTGAGAGGAAAGAGCCTTTGCATTTGCTTCTTCGGTGTGCAATTGAGCCCTCCTCTCTTTGGATAAGTCTCTATCAAGCAACCTTGCCTGTATCCTACTCAGAGACAGATCTTCGTCCCTTTTCTCTTCATGCGGAGGTTGGGATAACTTTAAATTCAACTTGTGACGGCAAATTCTTTAAAATACCAAAGCGGGACTTTATTTTCGCACTTCTGAAGACGGGGCAGGTTGGCACTTGATCCCTTGTAGAATAAGTCCTCGTTCAGAGTTTTTTCTCTGGCACATAAGAACTGGCATATTATGTGGGGGATTAATTTATGGCCAGACTGACCGTCGCTGGCAAGGGGTTCCAAATTTCACACTATACACACACCCACCAAGGCCGCTAGTCTTCCTCCCCTAGAACAATGGAAGATATGGACCTCTAGGTTTAGACGTAATAATATTAATTGTAGTAGTCGGCAACTCCGGTTCCCCGTATAAGAATTTAAAGGAATTTATAGGACAATTTTAAGCAAGATAACATAAGGCGACGTGAAGCTGGAAAAGAAACATGAAAATAACAAATTCGTAGCAGACGCTGCAAATAACAACTTCAAGCACGTAGGAACATTAAAATATATCAATCTTTTACTACACATAGATATACACCTTCAACGTGTCAAATATATCATAAATGAATAGTCCATGAACATAACTGTCTTTCTTCTTTTCTTTTCTTTCGTTTTCAGTCTTTCTTATATTGAGAGAGAGAGAGAGGGTATATAAAATTGGGTATAAGGAGAAACGGTATCAAAGTTTACTTATCTTTTTTTTTCTTTGATGGAGTTCCTGTGGAGAATATTTCCTTTTTTACGGGCTAATAGACTTTATGCTATTTTTAATACTGGCTTGAGGAAATGGCTCCTTCGTGTCCGAGATATTCTTTTCGTCTTCTTTTACCCAGAGTACTTGGCTTTGGTTCCGTCCGCCACGAACCCTGTCCAACAACTAACTTTTTCTTTTCCTTTTTTTCGCTGACTGGAAGAAGGTGCCACTTCTGTTTTAGGGTCCCAGCCAATCGTTTAGCTTCTACCTTCTTCCTTCCCGTGTCAGGCGACCCGAGTGAGGTTACCAAGTACCAACATCTGTTGGTCTCCCCGTGACCCACATTCTTTCTTAACGGTCATTTTTTGACGGCTTGCTACTGTTAATTCGAACACGAGGATAGTAGTAATCTTATTTCTATCGTCTCAGTGGGACACCACGTGACAAACTCTACAAGAGGAATCTCATCCTCAGAATCCCACCCATCTAATTCGCGTTGTGGAGGACGGAGCTTCGCATTCGAACCATGATTTCTTTCTGCTTGAACTGATGGGAGTGATTCCCACTCCGAATCTGAGAGAGGTGCAGCTAACGTCGACCGCCTAAATCGTCGGCTAACTTCAAATCATTCGCATGGACTCTCTTTGTCTTCCCTGTTAGTTGTTCCTACATTACAAAAGTAACGGGACTGGTTTGCCCGACTATCCTATAGTAAGGTCTCCACTCTTGATCCAGTTTGCCTTGCCTAGCGTGAACCCGGTAATATACTGGATCCCCAACATCCAATTTTTATTTCTCGCTGGTTCTTGTTGATGGCGTTATTCCTTCTTTTCTGGGCTCGTCTTATCCTTCCCTGAACCCTGGCGAAGGTTTCATGCTGCTGTTCAATGATAAGACGGTGGTGGTCCTCATCCATATATTTCCTTCGTGGCTTTAGCAAATTGTCCACTGGTATGACCACATCCCGCCCAAACAGCACGTAGTATGGTGAGAATTTCGTTGTCTCACACATAAAGAACCTCACTGAAGCCAATGCTCGACTTAGGTACAAGTCCCAGTTTTGGCCGTCTTCTTCGGTCAATTTGGAAAGAATATCCCCTAAGAAACGGTGGAAGTGCTCTACCTTACTGCTACTTTGTGGGCGATTGGAAGACGTAGTGATATGCTTTATATTTAAGCTCATCATAGTTTCCCTAATGATCTCATTCACGTTTTCGGCCCCATTGTGGGTTACTAACCTTAAGGGGGACGCATGTCGCGAAAATATTTCTGTTAAAACTAGCCTAGTTATAGTTTGAGCCTTTTTGTCTGCCACTGCGTATGCCTCTGGCTAGTTGGTTAACCAATCAACAAAGCTAACAATATAGATATTACCCCGAGGGGTTTCGCCGTTGGGACCAGAAACGTCTAGGCTGATCTTTTCAAATGGATAGGCTGAGACGTCCATCTCCATAAAAGGGACCGCTTCACGCTTACCACTCCTAGCCTGACAGGTGATACAAATATTCATATTCGTCATCACCTGCTGGGCCAGTAGTACTTCCAACAAATAAACTTGTAGGTCTTATCTATCATCATATGACCAATTGTATCGTGGCACTCTTCAAGTATCTTATCCCGTAGCACCTGGGGTACGAACAATCGAGGCCTAACCTCTTCATCCTTTTTGATGAAGTAGTACAGCCGGACACCCTGCACCAACTACTTACTGGCACATGCTTCCTTAACTTTCCCTGCCTCTATTGCTTTCTTTTGTATTCTAATTTATTCATCTATCAGGTACTCGCAGGCTGGTTCAGGCAACTGGAGTTGTTCCACTGCCTCTGTGGTATCGCTTCCTATCCCATCAACACTTGGTTTCCTTATTCTGTGGAAAATGATTACATTGATCTGGTATGTTCGATCATCTATATCTGATACTATACTAATTGATTCTCGCTCTAACCGCTTAGGAATGCGTGACAGTAAATCAGCACAAGTATTTTCTCTACCAGCCAGGTACTCTATTCTGCAGTTATACCCACTTAGTTTAAGAGCCCATTGTTGGATCTTTTTATTCGTCCACTCTGCTTCAAATATATGCTGAAGGGGCCTCTGGTCGTAATTACGAAGGTAGCAGGTGTCTAAGATGCTCATCGGTACTACGTGAAAAAACCATTATGTCATCCAGGTAGCCATCGCGAACTGTTCTAATCCCTCTAGTAACACAGACATAAGTTGTTGAAAAATTCCTGGCGCGTTGACTAGTCCAAAGAGTATTGATAGAGTCCCACGTGGCAAGCAAAAGCGGCCTGTTCTCGATCGGCCTCATCCTAGGCTACTTGCCAATATCCCGATCTCAAATCCTGCGTAGAAAAGTAAGCAGAATGCTCAAGCAATGTTAGGATATCATCAATTAATGGCAGTGGGTAAGCCAAAGGCTTCGTGATGTTATTTAAGACCCTAAAATCCACACAAAGCCTGTGTCCCCTCTCCTTTTTGCTGTCTACTACTATTGGGAATCTCCACAGGGACGTTGATCGTTCAATTACACCTGCCTCGAGCATATCCTCAACCGCATCCTCTACCAGCTTCCGTTTGTGCAGTGGAGTTCGATATGGTTTGAGTTTTATTGGTGGGTGGTCGCCAGTATCATTCTTCATCAGAACTGACTGAGTTTGACCCAACTTCTTAACGCAATTGGCTACTACATCCTTATTATTATAAATGAAAGTTACAATCTTTTTCTTACATTCTTTGGGCACAACTATTTCTTCTACATTAACTATTGAGTTTATATTACCGTCGCTCTAATTTGTCTTATTTATTAGTTGCTCCCTAATGGTTACGGTTATCGCCTTTCCTACTCCTCTGCCCTTGGGTATCCTTATCGTTGTGTTAGCTATCATTATTGGAATCCGTGCTGTGTCATCAGCCTTCAGCACTGATTCGCATAGGGCAATTTCCCCTTTTTCAAAGAAGGAATCATCTACTGGGGTTATTTGAAGTGTCTCTCCATGGAGCTAACCGTGGCAAGATATAGCTGTCAGAGGGCGGATAGCAGTATCCTCTGCTGTCACTACAGAGGATTCCTCGTTTATCCGAGTTCCAAATATTTCCTTTCCGCCCAATTCCAGCCGAGCTGAATTAAAGCTTAAACGTGCCTTGTTTCGTTCCAACCAATCCCTAGCTAAAATCATTGATTTGCACAGAGTGGGTGCTACATATAACCCCTGAATAGTAACCATTTCCCCCACCATGACAGGCAGATATATCATGCAGGAAATTTCAATATTTAAAATCTAATACTATTCTTAAATCTGAGGATTTAAATTCCTTACTCGTAAATCCTAATTCTGTAAACTTCTTCACTGTAACCATCGATATAGATGCCCCTGTATCTAGTAACGCTTGTATTTTCCTACTCACTATATATACTTCGCAAGTCATTGATTCCCTGACCAACTAATGTGTAACTTTGGGTCACCCCTACCGCTCTCGGGATGGCCCACATCCGTTTTCCTGAACCCTTTCAAGTCTTCTTCCACCGAGTGATACATTCCTTCTCCGAGAACTCTCCCTCTGAATGTGTCCCAACTGCCCACACTCCCAACACCCCTGTCGTCTTAGGTTTGGAAATTCTTTCCTCCACCCCTTTTCGTGAGGGTAGTTCATCTAACGAGGATCTGGGTAGCCACGGCTCCAGTGTCCCTTAGTAACAGGAGTCTCCGTCCATCTCGTTATTTCTCCTAACAACTCCTTTCCTTGTGTCCGCTCTTGAGAAGCTACTAGCCTATTATAAAACTTCAAACTCTTTCCCGCTGTCGCAAACGCCTCCGCTAGTGAGGCGCGAGCCACTCTCGCTGTGTCTTCCCTCACGAATGAATTTTCAATTGCACCGCCTCCCCGTCATGCTGGACAGTGTCCTTGTAAGCAATTTTTGCTAATCTTAAGACTCTACTAGCTAGTTCCGTGAGAGTTTCCTCTCTTTTTTGCCTAATTCTAAGTAAAGCTCTTGCAGTGTCAATTGAACTGGTATAATCACTGTACTAGTTTGTTAATTGCTCTTATAGTTCTTCCCAGTTAGTTTCGGGATTATCGCCTAAATACAGTCCTATGTATTCGGATACAACCCCATCCGAATAATCATATGCTAAATTTACCAACCCCGTTTGTGTAAGCACAGAGCTTCAATCCAGGCCTGAAAAACTCTGAAGTTTCCCCTAAAATATAGGGATCCTTTATCCAGTTGCCTCCCCCCCACACACACACCTTGTTAGCAGAACGCGGCGGAGTGCCTGTATCAATCCTATCCATATTTCTAATAGTCAATACCAGCGAGATACACGAGTCACAAAGTAAGAAATAGATCTTCAACTTACCTTGCAGGGACCGGTCAGGTTTTCTTCTATTTGTCTTATCTCATGTTTTTTCTATCTTTTTTATTTTCTTTTAATGTTTATCTAATTGTTCGTTTCAGTTCTTTTTCTTTTTTTTTTTTACACGTTCCTCCTAAACAAACTAAAAAAAAAGTTGTGCGTCCGTGTTTCGTTTGTTTTTGTTTCGTTTTGTTTGCTTATCCTTTTTGTGTGTGCATATGTATAAGTGTGTGTGCTGTGTTTTTTTCTTTTGTATTTTGGTCAGTTATTTTTTTTAAGCGTTGATTTAATTCTTCTCTTTAGTTCCTTTCTGCCTTCAACGCGTTCCTCCTATAACAAAAAAAAGTTGTGTGTCTGTTTTTTATTTGTTTATCGTATGTATTTGGTCAGATGTATAGAGGTGTCCCAGGGTTCTTCTTTGCACGACGATTTGTTCTCTCCTGCCTCCTTCTTTCTTCCTTTCTTTCCTGGAATGATGTTTCCACCGAGACGATTTCTTCTTCTTCTTCTTCTTCTCTGGATCTTTCCAAGGTCGATTCTGGTCACGGCACCTGTGAGGGAAAATTGAACCGGAGCCATGCACTCGCAAAAGGAAAATCGAACCATACGTTATTTGTTATGCTGGCTCTCAGCAAGTCGAGTCGAGATGCATGAGTCCCAGATGGTCCCACCAGAAAAGAATAAGACGAAAATGAAAAGTTGAATGAAATTTTTAGAGGAAGAAGTTCGTGTGACATGATTCGATGATTTTTGGCGTTTTCACTTCTTTTTTTCCCCCGTCTCTGTAGAGGACTGATGTAATGAATATCCATACACCTGGGTCCCCACTCAGTGATATGATTGGCTGGTGTCAGCCATAAATACAGACCAATGTAGAGGTGCATTGACAATGACTACGACTACAACGTCACACGTCCAGTGTCGGTACGAACACACGTCCAGTACCAGAACGGGAGTCTCGCTCACGATGGCACCATTGATAAAGAGATGGGCTTTGGAACCACACCGTCAGTGTTCTTACTTCGACCATGTTCAGTCCAGGTACTCAACTTCTGTAATAATCATAATGGGTTTAAGGTTAGAAATGCCTGTAAACTGAGGTCTGATTCGAAGAGGAGTGAACTTCTTTCTCTCCTCCAGCTCCGTGGGGTGGATATTTGTTGTTTACAGGAGACCCGCTTTGATTCCAACTTCCGTGAAGGTATACTGTCAAGGGTGTATCAGCCTTTTTTCAGCCAACTTTGACAATGGTGATAGAGAGGTCTCCTGGTTGATAAGTAGAAACCTTAATGCGACGTGTTATCTTGTTTGTTCAAACTTTGTGAGAAGCGAGGAGAAACTAAGATGATTCGATGATTTGAGATGGCCCTATGCTAGACCCACGAAAGTTGAGAATCGAGGAGAAACTAAGATGATTTAATGCCTTGGGTGGCCCTGTATCAGTCTTGCGAAAGTAGAGAACGAAGAAGAGGCGGTTCACTAAAGATTCGTAACTTATGTGCATCTCGGCCATTTTCGACTCACTCCCTCAATCTTCCCATACGTACATTTCGGGTAATAAAAGGAAAAGAAAAGAAGAAAATTATATTTTTGTATATCTGCATTGTTGTCTTTTTCTGCTATACAACAGGGGCCAAAATTAACTTTGTAAAGTCCGTAGGTTTGTGGTTGGGTTAGCGGAAGAGTTGTGGTCAGGGGTACGGGAAAAGGTCGTTATCGGCTTTTGTTCACGAAAGAGGGTCTCCGTAAAAAGCAGGGCTGAGGTGTGTGGTTCGCACATCTCCCTCTGGTTCTTTACCATCTATCAGTACTTCTATGTACCGTTCTCGTTAAGCTAGAAAGGGTCCTGTTCCAGTTCGTCTTGGGCAAACGGGTCTCTTTGGTATGTCGGAAGATCCATTATCTTCACCCCTCCGAAGGCGGCCTTGGAGTAACGAATGTTGAGACGTAACGCTATACTTTGCGTCTCAGTTTTCGAGGTCGGATGTGGGCACAACATGATGAAACCGATGATTTCTGGAAAGAAGACGCCAAGAAGGCCTTTGCAGCCTTGAGAAGCGTGCACTCGAATGATGGGGAGACCCACCGATTGCCCAGAAACGAGTGTAAATTAATTTGACCGTTATGGTCGTCACATATTTTTACCCAATGAGGATGACTTATCCTCTTCAGCCTGGACCATTTTCCCGGACAACATGAAAATGGTGAAAGCCCGCCAAACTATCTCTTCCTCAAAACCTTTTGAGAAGGATGGACGTACTTTCTGTTCGCTCCCTGCATAGCAGCAGAATCACAACACCATGAGGAAAGCCGTCTAATTTATGGACCTTTTGAGTCTACCCTCTTAGACCAAGGGTTCCCAGTTGAACATGAATTAGATGCACTTAATCTGCCACTTACAGGAACACCTTTATGTTGCCTCTCACCTTTGCTATGCCTACAGCGATGCGCAATTTCACTCAGACATCCAGCTACCTCATTCCTGGACAACATTTCATGCCTCTCTCCTTCAACAACCAGGACCACACATTTATGGGTGACTACATCATTCCTGTCTTTAACCAGCTAATACTTTTGCTACACCTATTGCAACGCATTTCCGCTCAGACATTCAACAATGTCTTGACTGTAGCGACGCACATTCCGCTCAGTCATTTTGCTGCTAAAATTCCTTCTCAACTCAATAATTCCTTCCTTCCTTCCTTCCTTCCTTCCTACGAGACTTGTAGCATAAAGGTAACCTTTATTCTGGCTGCCATTAAACCTTCATAAAAACTTTTCGATATTTCATTCCATCTCCTTTATTTACAACATAACAACTCTTTCTCGCTAAAGTTCCTTCTATTAAAAATGTCGGCATATTCTGAGAGTTTTCTCTCGGCTGCTGTCTGGTCTCTCTTTCAGCCGGCTGTTATCGAATAGGGTATTATAACGAACGTTAGTGAGGTGTTGTGGGGGGGCGTACGAGATGAGTTGATCGATAAGCTCGGTGTTACGAAGGAAGAAGGTCGCTTATTGTGGCGGTGGGCCCCTTGGATGAAGTGTCTTAATAACGACGAGGCATCGCTCCCCTGGCTGGTGATTCGGAAAGCCCTCTTGGTTGGCAAGAGGCTTTTCGTAGCGCGTTTGGCAATTTTGCTAAAGTGCGTCTGGTTTGGTGATATGAAGGAATCGATTGCACATGCTTTCTTTCATTGCCCTTGTGTAAGCTTCTTGAAGGCTACATAGTTCGCGTGCTGAATGGAAAGTTCTTTGTCCTGAGTGCAGCAAAGAATGTATTTACCAACCCCTCGGCACGGTCAAAATGTGACACAATGCCAATTTTAAGCAGAGTTTAACAGATTTGAATTCAGAGTTTTCGTTCCCTTGGACTGGTTGCTTAATCAAGTCAAAAGAATTCAGTTTGTCCTACTATTTACTTAAAATTGAAGGGAGAATAATTGAATTCATACCTTTCCCAAGGCAATATAGTTCCGTTGTTGAACAGGTCGGAAAACTTTGTGTTTCTCTGCTTACTTGGCATTATGAGAGTCATGATTTGAACGATGCGACAAAAGAAATTCAACAAAGGCGAATCTTTCTCGTCTCAGACGCTGGTGGCGCTTTACAAACATCAAATCAAGATCAAGATTCTGAATGAGAGAAAAGATTCTCTTCTTTGAAGTTTAGCAAAAGGTGGGTGAATATTGCGTGTTTGTGTCGCATGGAAGGTACTAATCTTGAATTCGTTTTAAAGACTACCGGTTAAGAAGGATTTTGCATATTTGGAAAGATCAATGACAACCCATCCTAGGTAAGTGAGATTAGTTTTTTGCCTATTGGAAAAACTTAGCCGGAGTATGTTAGCTCATTGACCCGATTTTTATTTTCTTAGTGCCCGCTTTTTGTTTTTTTACCCCTTCTCACTCCTATTAGATGACAGATTCGAGTTCACCAGATGTGCTGGGAAGACTATATCCCCCCCCCCAACACTAGCTTTTCTGTTCTGTGAGTGAAGGCAAAATTTTATCCTTTCTAATTTTTATATACATGTATTTTTTGTTGGGGATATTTTGTTTTTGTAAACACATATTTTTGTAAATAGAATCCTTAGTTAACCCCCTCTTCCTCACAATTATGTAAATATGGGATTAGATCAGAGACTCGGAGAACAATTAACTTGTTTAGGTAACTGTAATATAAAAGATTTTCAGAATAATTGTGTCGTGTGGTGAACGGATTATTATGGTATGTTTTGGGACTGTAAATGGAACTAGATAAGTTAATGTTACAATAGGGATGACCAGCTTCCATTATTGGTCATGTGCCGTATTCATATATTTTATATGATTAATATTCTCTTCGTGTCGGCCTCCACAATGAGAAGCCCTCACAGTGGGTGCCCCAACAAACCTTGTGTCGTATCACGCACGGTACCAGGTTTTGGCGTAAATCTTCCTACACCTTTCATTCTATAAAGGACTATTCAATTACTTGGGATGACTTTCTCCCCATAATGTATTCTTAGTATTTCCAGTAATTCCTGTATCTTTTCTATTACGTTTGCTCAGATAATAAATATATTGTAATTAATTGGTCGTGAATGGCTTTATATTGTTTGACACAAAGAAGCATTTCCTCTGCTACCAGTGTCTGAATTTTCTATTAATTGTGGTGGTGAGTTTTGGTACTCATATACGAAGACCAACCTTCAATTGTTAATACCAAAGCCCACTCGATCCCATTCTACAACCATGTCATTTTCGATAAAAGAAAATGTTTGGTAGAGAAAAGATAAAGAATCAAATCCAGAAAAGACAAACTTTCAATAACGAAAAGGACATAATACAGCAATGTTAGAGAAAAAATTGGCTGCACGTACTGGCCCATGTGGATCAATTTAGATCCAGAATCGAACCTGAAGACGTAGAAATGGAGGAAGAATTAGGAAATGAAGAACAGGAGGAGAACTATGAGGTCAACAGTGAATCAGAGCAGAGTATGGAAGAAAATAGTAATGAACTGCAAGAAGAGATTGATGAAATTGAACTTAGGCCAAGATCATCCATAAAAAAAAAACACAAGAAAAACAACACTGGTTCCCCAGAACAATCAGAAAAATATTGTATTAAGTTAAATTAAAGGCACGCATAAAAGCTGTAACCCAATATCAACCGAGGTCTAGCTAAAGATATTAGCCAGTCAACATAATCTGTCAGATAAATACATCGTAACACAAAGTATTGTGAATATGAAACATGTAAATGCTTCTATTGTTAAGTTAGATGAGCCATGCCAGAAGCAATAGTTGCAGCTTATGAATTTAATAAACCAATTCAATATTCAAATTATTAACTGCACAACCAACATTTTATGTTTAGTTTAGTTGGTTGTATTAAAAAATAGATGGAATACAAAACCAAGTTTTATTGTCAATTATAATATTGCTTGCTCGTTCGTTCATTTCATGTTTTAGCCGGATGTGAAATGGTTATTATTGTTTAGCGGGGAGAAGAAGTTTGTTGTTAGCGAGGAATTGATGTAACGTATGTGTGTTTACGTTGAGTTGTTTCCTCGCTAAGTTTGTAAGGTAATAAAGGAAGGATGAAGAAGTAAGATGCCGATAGTCGAAATGTGTTTTTAGGAATAGTTTCTATTTGCAGCATGAAAAATGTAGTTTGTGTTTGTGCTGCAAGACTCGTGGAAAGGTTGTGAGAATGGAGACGAAATGGAGTTATGAGAAGGTTGAGATGGCAGCGTGTGTCGTCGGACGTGCGAGGGATTGTGTTCGCCGTAGTTTAGCGAAAGCCATGTTGCCGCTGGAGGAATTGAACTTTGGAGTCACTGTGAGTTTCGTGTGTCTGGTATTTGGGGAGAGTGTGCGTTATCTCTATTAAAGTGGCCCAGAGGTGAACTGAGAGCTAGGTGCCGAGAGCTTAATTGTACGTCGAATCGACATAGCCAATTTTGGGGGTGACATAAAGTTGTGCCTGTGCGAGGCATGTTGAATGTATCTAATTTATATTCAACTGGGATTCCTTGCAAGGAATCCATAAATTAGATAGGTTCCCTCATGTGTCCATGCTGCTGCTGCTATTTAAGAGCTGCCAGTGTGACGTCTGCACTGGCCGGCGTTCTCCAGCCAAAAAAACTGGGTTTGGCAGCTTACCCAATTTCTGCTGCCCGTAAAAAAGGTCCAGGATGAATAGGATAGGTCATCCTGATTGGGTGAAATTATGCGTCGAATTAAATTGCGCGCCAAACCAAAATACGAAATTTTCCTTCCACTACAATGTTACACTCATCCACATACTCTCCCCACTGCCAAGAAGGAAGATAAATGCAAATGTTTTACAATACTAAACAAATACAGTCACGAAAATAACTTGTTGAATAGACTATTTTATTAGACTTTAAAATTTAGAGATTGTTCAATTGAAAAAGAAAAGAAAAAAGGTTTTTATCTTATTTCTGATTTTCTTTTTTTAGATGAACTAAAGACTTGTTATATAAGGGATTTATTATTTTAGTGTATTGAAAATAACGATTGCTCTCATTGAGGAAATGGATACTTTTCTTTCATTCATTCATTCATTCATTCATTACCTCTCTTTACAATTACTATTAAGTACATAAAGTATTATATAGATTGATTGGTTGGTTGTGGTTGGATTTTATGGCATATCAAACTTCGTTGGTTATTTAATGTCAAATCTTCTTTATAAAATATTTTAACTGTATGATTTGTAAATGAATAGTTTGTAGGTAACATTTTAAACAAGCCAAAATTCATTCATTTGCATACATTTAAATGATTTCAATTATTGCTATTTAACACAAACAATTCACTTTAACATTAGTCATTCGTTTACACATTGTTAAATGTTAAACATCTTTATTTGACCCATAGATGTGACCCTAACAGGTACTACCACTCAGGATCAAAATGGACCCGTGAGTAATGGCAATGAAGGCGTATTCCATTTCCCCAAAGCTCCAGGACTGAAGCCTTTCTATCTTTCGTGTCATATTTAGGACACTCGTGGGAGGGTCTTACTCTTCTGCAGAAATGGAGTTAGCGTATTCTACAGCCCCATCCTACTGGGCTTATATAGATTATTTTTGTATTATTTTTGTATTATTTATTATAAAGGTAACAATAGGAATAATATATAAAATAAGTGTAAATTATCTTTTTCTGCTAAAACAGCCCTTGATTTTTTTGTTCAGTAGTCTTGCTAGTTAATATTATCACGCCTCTTTAATATATATATATATATATATATATATATATATATATATATATATATCAGATTATTTTATCCTTCATTCCATAGTTGATATATGAAACTTCTAGTGAGCCAAGATTCAAGCATAGATCCAGAGGGTTCGTGAGACTGACAGATACCATAACATACTAATATATGATCCAATAAGAATTAAGTTTTTTGGATATGTAACTAATCATTTAAAGGTGAGGCTCCAGTTCAGAAGCTCTGGGAAGTTTAGAACACCCCTTCATTGCCATTACTCCCTGGTCTACTCTGATCTAAAGTGGTAGTACCTGCCAGGATACCATCTGTTGGTCAAATAGATCTATTTGAAATCTATTATTATACTTGATATTAACTAGAATAATTATTATTATTAATATCATGTAGTATTATATAATTATACTTAATAATAGCTATTATGATTATTATACTTAATATTAACTCGTACTATATTATCATAATTAATAATAACTAATATAATAATTATCCTTAATATCAACAAGTATAATTTCAATAATTTGGAAACAGCGAAATCTCTAAGTACGACAGGATGTTTTTTCAAAATTAGCAGACATCTTTCCCATACACATTGGAATTTCAGCCAAAATATGGCTAACATGATATTAGCAGGTGTTTGGAGATGGATATAAAAATCCAATGGAGGAAAATGGTACTTACAGTGGGTCGGGTATGTTGTGGAGTTATTCGTGAAGAAGTGTTGGTTTTTTTTAGTGATGGAGGTGGTATTGGTATGGCAGATGGTGGTGGTGGCGATATGTATGGGTCGAAATGTAAATGTAGGTGTTTGTTCTCATCTAATATTTCTGATTTTTTGTTTTTGCAGGGTGTTTTGTGATGGGTGTGTGATAATGGAGACACAGAAGGCATTTTTCTTGGTGTCTTGCTGTAGGCGGGTGCTAGTTTTAGTATTTCCCAGGTAATAGTGGGTGAGATGTTCATGTCTTTTAGGTGCCATATGTGTGTGGATAAAGAAGTATTAGTTTAGTGATTTCCGTTAGAGAAGAAAAAGTTTTCGTCTCATATACTTACATGTCAAATCAAAAAATTCTTTTTCTTTATGATGCAATGATGATGATAAATTTGTCCCTTAATTAAAATCATCACTACACACAATTTTTTTTATTCACTCAAATCCCCAAATGTCCAGCGACTTCCGCTACACATCGTTACACATATATTCAAGTGACAACCTCAAATCTGCCTCGAAGTGCATGTATCAACGTATACACACACATACTAATAATCACATATTCGATCACACAACAATACGCACATATAATACTCAAACACACACAAAGATATTTCATTTTAATTTGATACCTATATTTTAATTTGGTTTAATTTCTTTGTTTAATAGCATATCAACTTTCATGGGTTATTTAATGCTAAAACATTAGAAAGGCAGCGGTGATACCCATAGTTGGTGGGAATAAAAGGGTTCATACCTTTCACCTAGAGTATGAGACTGTAGAGAAGGGGAAAATTTCGTATTTTGGTTTGGCGCGCAATTTAATTCGACACTTAATTTCCCCCAATCAGGATGATTTATCCTATTCAGCCCGGACCTTCATTTCCGGCTTGCAAATCGGATAAGCTGCCAAACACACCCTCTTTGGCTGGAGAACGCCGACCAGTGGAGACGTCCCATTGGCCGTTCTTCATTAGCGATGCTTTTTAGCTGGACAACGTCGCCCAGTGCAGACATCTCACTGCGGCTCTAAAATAGCAGCAGCAGCAACATGGATACACGAGGGAACCCATCTAATTCATGGATTCCTTACAAGGAATCCCTGTTGAATATAAATTAGATGCATTCAACATGCCTCGCACAGGCACAACTTTATGTCACCCCAAAATTGGCTATGTCGATCTGAGCGTAATCCCGCTCTCGACACGCTAGCTCTCAATTCACCTCTGGTCCACCTTAATGGAGATAACGCATACTCTCCCCAAATACCAGACACACAAAACTACACGGTGACATCCAAAGTTCAATTCCTACAACTGCAACAATGTCTTTCGACAAAATCCAACGAACACAATCCCTCACACGTCCGACGGCACACGCTGCCATCTCAACCATCTCAACTTCTCATAACTCAATTTCGCCTCAATACTCACAACCCTTCACGAGTCTTGCAGCACCAAAAGCAAACCCAATATTCCATGCTGCAAATAAAAACCTTATCCTAAAAACACCTTTCGACTATCGCCATCTTACTTCTTCATCCTCCTTTTATTTTTCACAAATTAGCGAGGGCCTTACAACACTCAGCGAGGAAACAACACAACGTAAACACACACACGTTACACTATCTTCCTCGCTAACAACAAACTTTTTCTCGCTACTAACAAAAATCTCCAGCTAAAATTATTTACTAAAACTCTCGCTAAAAGTCCAAAAGTTAACGTAATAGCGCGACTGGAGTTCAAACTCACTTATTTCAAGGCCACAGTCAAGCACTTTAGCCATTACACTATGGAGACTCCCACAATATTTTGAACCGCCTATATATAGATATATAAATACACACAGACACAGATATATATATATATATATATATATATATATATATATTTGAAATTTGTAAATACGGCAAGTAATGACTACTCGAATGCCATTGGCTTATTTCAAAGTTGGACCGTTATTGGTCCCTTGCGGATATAAAAGCGAATCGTCTGGGGCAGTCAGCCTCTGTTGCCACTTGACTCTTTTGCCTTTTGGCTTTTGCCTTTTCTAGCAGGTCGTTTGGTCTTAGCTGAGAACAGTCTAGAATACGCCAAGCGGCCAGTTTTCCAAGCAGCGTAATTCTACCATTCAGCCAACATAAAAATGTCGAGCCGGGTCGAAAATCTAGATTTGCTATCCGTTAGACCACTCCGTCCCAAAGAAACGTAGTTAAAATTCGTGGAGAAATTGAGTGAGTATTCTCTACACAGAAAGAAAAAGATGGTTACGCACCACCAGCTTCCTCTGAGAGAGTAAGTTTCAGTCGACATTTTGGAGCAGAAGAAATATGGAAGGAATTCTACACGAAATTTGAATTTCAACGAGAACCAGCCAACGGAATTGTCAAAACAAGCTACAGAGAAAAATTTGTTTTTGTTGGCTGATTTGCAGACTTTTCTATAGACAGATTAGAAAAGAAAAGAAAAAGAACTTTGAAGTCGAATACAAAGCTGGGTATTTCGTTCATAAACTGTTTCTTATAACTTCTTGCTTAGCTGTGGTCCAACAGCGAGAAAGTCTTTTGCCTGTTCCAATTCTTTTTCTTTTTATTATATTTTGTTTCACTCCTTTGTATTGTTTTATTCTATGTTTATTTTTTATTTTGTGTTCTAAAAAAGTTGAGTGTATTACTCAACCTGTATAGTGAAACATATGAAATGCGGTCGTAGAACTACTTTGTAAATTTTTTTCTTTGGAAATAAATTCATTTTTAGAAATATAGCCGTCGCTTATTTTTGCAGGTTAATGGTAGATTAAGTATTCCCCTTATTTTTTTCAATACCGATTTTTTCTTCTTTTCTTTCTATCCCCTATACCTCTAAGCATCTGTTGACTGCTATCTCTGTTAACTGCTAGAGTCGAGGCTTTGCTAAATTTCACAGCCAATTTTAAGAACACAGGTGTTAATTTGGTAAAAATTGCATATGATATTAATTTTGCAGGTGTCAACCCCACCTTTTTTAAAGCATATTTGTGCGTATGCGTGTATGTATGTATAGAGTATCATCTAAAATTAGTCGTCATCATCAAGTCGCACTGACAGTATGGAATTCTCTGATTTTCTCTCTCTCTCTCTCTCTCTCTCTCTCTCTCTCTCTATCTATCTATCTATCTCGCCATCCATCACTACAGTCCATCGTTCCCAGCTGTTCCTCTAGGTTGTATCCTATGTCCGTTCATTTGCATCTAAGTAATTTGGGTTTGGGCTCAGTAGCTGATTTTTTTAAACACTGGGACCAGAGCTCTTACACCAGCAGAACGCCTCCCTTATTTATCTACATGAAAAGTGATGCAGTTTGGATGTACGGTTTGGATTAGAGTCATGGTATTCTTTTGTTGGCTATTTTTTGTTGTTTTTTTTTTTTTTTTTTTTTCATCAATAGATGTCACCCTTACAGATGAGTTGCTGTTGTTACCAGACTGATGAAATATGATTCTTGCCATTGACTAATGAGGTTCTTCAGCCCAACATCTGGTGAAGTGCTCCGTTGACCCAACTTTGGCTTTTTCCGCTTTACTTCATATGCTGCACAGTATGGTTTCCTTTGCTATATGCCTATGTGGCTCAGAAAATACTCTCCTCCTTCAGAGACTTTATCCAGTAACAAGCCGGAACAGGATATCTGTGCAGCCCTACCAATTTTTTTATAAAAAAATTATTTTCTTCCAAACCATTGATTTGAATATTTCATCAGTTTTAGTGGAGCATCATACAATCAAAATTGTATTAATATGTATAATTCATTACCAAACTCTAAAGCAGGAGTTAAAAATCTTGTTCTACATAAGAGTCAGGATCTATGCCTCGTGAGAGGATAGTGAACCACATCTTGCGTGTAGGGGAGTGAACAAACACAAGGATTTTTTTCTTTTGCATTGTATAAGATTTATATGCAAGTTTTCATTGGCTTATTACCAAATGCTTATATTTTCATTATCAGATTTCACTTTTTCCTTACAATATCACAATATCTATGAGAAAAATAACAAAAAATAGCGCATAGAAGGGTGTGTTTATTTTCTATGTCAGTTTCCAGATCAATAAGATCATCCAAGGCAGCATCTGTCTTCTCTGCTGGTGAGGTTAATTTAATATTTCTAGGAACTGTGGCTCGGATTATTTCGGGTTATGGGCTGGATTAGGCTTGCAGGGTGTATATTGCTAACTATAAGAAAATCACGACTTATCTTCGAGGCGGCTGTATACCCGAATGTTGAGAGACTGAGAGTAGAGGGGGAAAGCAAGACAGAAGGACTTGAGCACGGAACTTAGACACGACCAGACGATGCAGAAGCGACTAGGGTCTCCACGAGGCGAAATATGGCTAAAGATAGTCTGGTAACGGAGGGTGTTAGCTAACCACTCAACTCTACAAACAGAATCTAGAAAACAATTTTGAGCACTACGAAACCAATTGTCCACAGCCCTCTTAAAACAGTCTTAAACAGCCAATTTAATAATTATTTTTGCTTTTCGGTGGCCCTCTCGACATGAATTTATAAACTACATTGGTTTGGTTTATGTGTATTTTAGCAGAGTTGGTGCTATTCTTAACGATAAGGTTTGATGTTTTAAATTTAGTGTAGTAGATTATAAATTTTATTTGGTTTTGTTTTTCGATAGGTTTAATGTGTCTTTTTATAATGCTGGTTATTGCTTGTTCGTCTAATTTGTAGTTATAATGCTATAATAGCAGCAACAGGGGCCAAAAATCAAAGACATGAGTCTCGAACTGATGAAGATGTATATCTTTATTTGCGCACGTGTTCAGCATAAAGCAAGCATAGATCCCCCAACGTGAAAACTGAAACAAAACAAATGCACTCATAAATGTTCCAAAAAAGGAAACACACCACGAAAATAATAATTTAAATCGAATCAATCAAGAGAATTCACTTGCTTACCTCTTTTTGCCTTGCTAGTGACCCACAAAGAAAAACGTCAGTCTCGCATGCCGGTCAATTTGAAAAAGACCGAATTCGCGCCTGCCGGTGTTCAGGCCGGAAGTTCCTCTCGCACCTCCCACCCGGAAGCGACCGGTGCGGGAGGCAAAGTTTAATCCCAAAAACTATACCGGTTGAAACGCAAACTCCTACATTTACAAATGCATTTGATTTCTGTAATATAGATTAATTCTGTTACTTGTATTGTTGGTAGTGTTATTATTTTTGTGAATGTTGTGAAGATATAGTTTTATTTGTTGATTGACTAATTTATTTGGAAAATTGTTATAAACAAGGGTTTTTTTTATGTTGGTAAATTCTTTGTAAAATATTATTTAAGATGAGATGTAAAAGGTTCTATGTATTAAGATTTTATAATTATAATTAAAATCTTTTATAATTTTTCTATAATTATTATTTCATATTTGAAGGGACATTAACTGTGGAAGTTAAGTAGGGTGGAATTGTCATTGGTAGGCTTTTTATATGGCGATATAGTGAATTTGTTATTCACTAATAATAACAAATTCACTATATCAATAAGTAAGTCCGTAAGTACATCAAGAAAGGGATTTTTATTAGTGTGTTGCGGAGCCGATAAGTATGTCGACCCCGCAAATGAATTATGTGAATGAGAACAGCCAAAGCAATATGAAGGAACAAAGGCAAGGTAATAATAATTACAAGTGACAATTTATTTTGTCGTATTTACAAGCGTATATGTAAATTTCCGTGGCGGTTGTATGTGGTCTTCAGCTAGAATGGGTTATGTCGTTAGCTGGTATAGTCGCGTTGTAGATGTTCGCAGCTGGGCGTTCGACGAGGGTCGCTGGCGTAGGTCGAGTCGTTGAGTTGAGCTAGATGTTTGATGCTGGTAAGCTGAGGTCGGTCGAGTCGTTGAGTTCAGCTGGACAGTCGTCGCGGACAGCTGAGGTCGGTCGAGTCGTTGGGTACAGCTGGACAGTCGTCGCTGGCCGCTGAGGTCGGTCGAGTCGTTGGGTACAGCTGGACAGTCGTCGAGGGCAGCTGAGGTCGGTCGAGGTTGGTAGATCGATATCCCCGGTTATGACGGTATGTTGTGGTTAACCAAGGATGTATCGATCCGGTTGCTGGCTCGTACGGCGGGTCGTACGTGAGTCAGGTGTTGCAGTGGTAGAACAGTCCGTAACAGCGAGTCGTTACGTGGACTGCATTGTACCTTGCAAGAGCGTTGAGGTCGAGGAAAGGCTAGGGCCTTGCTGGGCCCCCTAGCCGTGCGGACGTATCGGACGGGAGTGAAGGCTTTGTCGTGTCAAAGCCGTGCGGACGAGCGGACGAGAGCGAAGGCTTTGTCGTGTCAAAGCCGTGCGGAGGAGCGGACAAGAGCGAAGGCTTTGTCGGGTCAAAGCCGTGCAGACGATCGGACGGGAACGAAGGCTTTGTCGGGTCAAAGCCGTGCGGACGAGCGGACAGGCCAGAAGGCCGAGGCTAAGATGGGCGTTATCTTAGCGCTGCGCAGATAGCGAAGCAGTAGCTAAAGGCTGGACCGTGCCATTAGCGCTGCGCAGCTTATCGGACAATCGGAACCGAGCGAGAGTTAAGACCGGTTGGTCTTAGAATCCGTCTTCGTGTTTGCCGCCTGGCCGTCTACTTCGACTGGTCATTACTGACCGCCAGAGATGCTCTGACCCGCAGACAGTGATCTCTTATGGTCCTAAAAAGGACCTTTGTGCATACCTATGTAGGTGGGTGAAAGGCAGATCTACCACGAGAAGTGGGATCAACGTCGGAAGTTAAGGTGAATGCGACCGCACAAAATGCAGGATTCCTCCTTAAAGAGCTTCGCCAAAAGCGTGCCAAGTATTTGTCGCTGCCTCCCACCAGACACGACTTGACACAAGGTCAAAAGCCCGAAGGCCGATTAAAGTGGGGATAAAGGGGAGGGGAGGTCGGGAACGAGCCGAGACTCGAACCCTGCTTGTCTGTGCTGCTCATCGGCTCACTTAGTGCAATGTGAGCCTGATGAGGCAAGCAGTTTCACGAACCCAAATATGGATCCGGGCACGTATGCCAGTTTGCGGCTTAAACTAGACGCATGGTCTAGTGCCGTACAAGGGGGACAAAGGAGACAAAAATGCAGCTCGCCCAACCGAAGGTAGCCTAGTCGAATAGGTGCCTAATTAAAGGCCCCAAGTCTGCCATTGTTCCATTTCCAGGGCCACGCTCCGGACCGAAGTCCAGAACAGGCCCCGGGGCGCTCGCCGGGGGCGTGCCCAGTATTTGTCGCTGCCTCCCACCAGACACGACTTGACACAAGGTCAAAAGCCCGAAGGCCGATTAAAGTGGGGATAAAGGGGAGGGGAGGTCGGGAACGAGCCGAGACTCGAACCCTGCTTGTCTGTGCTGCTCATCGGCTCACTTAGTGCAATGTGAGCCTGATGAGGCAAGCAGTTTCACGAACCCAAATGTGGGTCCGGGCACGTATGCCAGTTTGCGTCTTAAACTAGACGCATGGTCTAGTGCCGTATAAGGGGGACAAAGGAGACAAAAATGCAGCTCGCCCACCCGAAGGTAGCCTAGTCGAAACTAGGTGCCTAATTAAAGGCCCCAAGTCTGCCATTGTCCCTTTTCCAGGGCCACGCTCCGGACCGAAGTCCAGAACAGGCCCCGGGGCGCTCGCCGGGAGCGTGCCCTGTATTTGTCGCTGCCTCCCACCAGACACGACTTGACACAAGGTCAAAAGCCCGAAGGCCGATTAAAGTGGGGATAAAGGGGAGGGGAAGGTCGGGAAGGAGCCGAGACTCGAACCCTGCTTGTCTGTGCTGCTCATCGGCTCACTTAGTGCAATGTGAGCCTGATGAGGCAAGCAGTTTCACGAACCCAAATGTGGGTCCGGGCACGTATGCCAGTTTGCGGCTTAAACTAGACGCATGGTCTAGTGCCGTACAAGGGGGACAAAGGAGACAAAAATGCAGCTCGCCCACCCGAAGGTAGCCTAGTCGAAACTAGGTGCCTAATTAAAGGCCCCAAATCTGCCATTGTCCCTTTTCCAGGGCCACGCTCCGGACCGAAGTCCAGAACAGGCCCCGGGGCGCTCGCCGGGAGCGTGCCCTGTATTTGTCGCTGCCTCCCACCAGACACGACTTGACACAAGGTCAAAAGCCCGAAGGCCGATTAAAGTGGGGATAAAGGGGAGGGGAAGGTCGGGAACGAGCCGAGACTCGAACCCTGCTTGTCTGTGCTGCTCATCGGCTCACTTAGTGCAATGTGAGCCTGATGAGGCAAGCAGTTTCACGAACCCAAATGTGGGTCCGGGCACGTATGCCAGTTTACGGCTTAAACTAGACGCTTGGTCTAGTGCCGTACAAGGGGGACAAAAGTGCAGCTCGCCCACCCGAAGGTTGCCCAGCCGAAGCTGGGGGCCTATTCGGCCCCGAGTCTGCTCTTGGTTTCGAGCACCCATCCGGCACGAATGCCAGACGGCCCAGCTAAAAAGCCGGGAGCGTGCCCAATATTTGTCGCTGCCTCCCACCAGACACGACTTGACACAAGGTCAAAAGCCCGAAGGCCGATTAAAGTGGGGATAAAGGGAAGGGGAAGGTCGGGAACGAGCCGAGACTCGAACCCTGCTTGTCTGTGCTGCTCATCGGCTCACTTAGTGCAATGTGAGCCTGATGAGGCAAGCAGTTTCACGAACCCAAATGTGGGTCCGGGCACGTATGCCAGTTAACGGCTTAAACTAGACGCTTGGTCTAGTGCCGTACAAAGGGGACAAAAGTGCAGCTCGCCCACCCGAAGGTTGCCCAGCCGAAGCTGGGGGCCTATTCGGCCCCGAGTCTGCTCTTGGTTTCGAGCACCCATCCGGCACGAATGCCAGACGGCCCAGCTAAAAAGCCGGGAGCGTGCCCACGAGCGTTGAAAAGGGCCTGTTGATATCACGAAAGTGCTGTGACACACAGCTCAGCCGCGTGAATATGGAATTCCCCCATATAAAATGAGTGTAGTCGTAAAGTATTTTTCTAACCTGCTATAGGCTGGCGACGACTATTAGTTCCAGTCTTATCAGGTTATTTTTGGCCGAAGTGCTTTGTAAATGTTATTAATCTTAATTCTTCCTTTTCTTTTAGCTATAACGAGATGTCAAGGTCGTTAGAAAGAAAAAGGGCTTAGTCACTTCATGTCGTACTCGGATCCTAAAGCGGGCGTGTAACTTGATATGTTTATGTTTATCGGCAGGTCGCGGCAAGTGTTGAGTTCGGTGACAAAGTTTTGTACAAAGTTTTTTTTCTAGAGTTTGTTTAAGTTTGTTAATTTCGTCGTAGGAGTGTGGAATTTAAAGGCTTTTGAAGGTCAGGCTAAGGGCAAGGCTATGTTGCCGTAAGATATCTAACTCCATATTTTGGTTACACTGTTTCACCCCACGTTGACTTTCCCAAAAGAAATATAGAAAAAGAAAAGATAGAAACAGATAAGAGACGAAAACATTTCTTCCATACTCTCCTTTATTTACTTGGTGAAGGGACTAAGCGACGCTACGTCCCAAGACGTAGCGTGGTGCCCAAAACACTAGACAGCAAAATGGTGTTGTTAGTTCGACGGACACTGTCTAAAAAGAGAAAGATAATATCGTCTCCTTTTTCAAGAGGAAAAATCCTTTTTTCTTTTTACGCATGCGTCATCTCCTTTTCCGTGAGAGATCTCTGGGAGTTTCTTCAAATTTAATAGTTTTCTTTTTATCTATTTATTTATTTTAAATTTAATTAATTAATTTATTTATTTATTTATTCGTTCCATACAGGAATGTGTGGCGATGAAAATGTTGTCTACATAACGAACGTATATCTTGAGTTTGTTATTATTGCTTTAAATATTTTGTTTTCAATGTGGGACATGTAGAATTCGGAGATGGTAGGACCAAGGGACGACCCCACCGAAATACCGTCAGTTTGTATATATATGTTGCCGAAGGGATCATAGAATGGAACTTTTGTGGTACAGGTAAGGAGGAATTTTTCAAAAATGTTTGGTTGTATAGCTGAAGGAGGAATCGAGGGATGATTATAGACGTTTACTTATATTATTTTTATGGTTTCGTAAACTGGAACATAATTAAAAAGGTTTTCAACATCGAGTAATACATTATGCATTTGTGTGTGGGGGGGGGTAGAGTTTAGAATTTGTATGAATTCATGTGTTGATTCGATACTGTATTTATTTGGGATATATGGTACTATTGTATTGTTGAGGATTTTTGATATGAGGTATACGGCGTAGGAATATAAAAATAATAAACCAACAGTGTCCCATCGTCTTTAAAAAAACTTGCTGCCTAAATATACACTCTTCAGAGTACACACACACACACACACATATATTGCGGTGAGTGAAATGGTTAATTGTTTAGCGCTATATTTTTTATGGCAACAAATGAATTACGAAACTATTCTTTAACAACACAGCAACGAAAGTTTTTATTTGTAGCTTTGAATATTTGGTTTGTTCTTGGTGCTGCAAGACTCGTGGTGTTTAAGCTTGTTGGATGTTTGAGACGAAATGGCTTAGCGAGATGTTGAGATGGCAGCGTGTCGTTGGACGTGTGGGGGAAGTATTCAAAGTCACCGTGTAGTTTTGTGTGTCGAGAACGGAGTGACGCTCGGATCGACATAGTAAATTTTTGGGGTGACAAGAAGTGGTGCCTGTGGAAGGCATGCTGAATGTTTCTAATTTATGTTCCACTGGGATTCCTCGTAAAGAATCCATAAATTAGATGGTTCCCTCGTTGCTGCTGCCACAGTGAGATGTCCACACTGGGTGGCTTGTCTAGCTAAAAAGCATCGCTAAGCAGGCACGACCAGAAGCACGTCTGTTCTGGTCGCCGTCTCAAGCTGAAGAGAGTGGGTTTGGCCGCTCACCTGTTTTGCTAGCTGAAATGAAGGTCCGGGCTGAATAGGATAAGTCATCCTGATTGGGTGAAATTCAGTGTTGAATTAAATTGCGCGCCAAAACAAAATACGAGATTTTCCTCTTCTCTACACATATATATATATATATAAAGATCATTCAATAAATAAGGTGAATTTTGCCTGAGGCGTTAAAGATTCAGAGCACTGTTTACAGTTGCACCTTTTTCAAGGAAATCAAATGTGATAGTTCCTTTCACGTCCAAGAAGACTGTCAGCATGACCTTCTTTACTGACCGTTGTGCCTGGAACTATTCTTATTGGAGAGTCAGTGTGTTTCCACGCCATGGACTGTTTTTTTCACTCAGGCTCATAGTAACAAAGCCATATTTTGCTCATTTGTAAACATTTTTTGACTTAAACATGCTTCTCCAAACATAATACACATTATTCTGTAAATTTCACGTTCTGCTCTTCTCAACCACTCAAAAATTGATAGCAGACCTCCGTTCAAACCTGGATAACTCTATTTGATTTGCCACTATTTTGAATAACTATAAAACAAATTAGGATTAAAATAATTTTTGCTAAAAAGCAATTCCAGACAATGCAGAGTTTACATTTATGAAAGAAAATTCAGGATAAAAATTTATTTTGCTTTTTTCAAAAAAGTTCTTATTTATTAATATATATATATATATATACGAGGATCATTAAATCAGTTTCCAGACTTTTTTCGTATGGGCACTTTTATTGATAGTACACACATGAAACTCTAGTCTCCTTAAAAGTAATTTCCTCCGGCTGCAATGCACTTGTTCTACCGTTCCAACAATTTCTGGAAGGCTCCATGGAAGTCCTCTTGTGTGAGCGTGTCAATGACCTTCGTCACAGCCTCTTTTATCTCCTCAATTGTCTCATAACAACAGCCTCTGAGCTTAGGGAATAACCAAAAGTCACAGGGAGCAAGGTCTCGACTATAGGGAGGCTGAGGAACTGTCTTGATGCCCATCTTGGTCAAATAGTCTGTGACAAGGATAGAGTTGTGGACTGGTGCATTGTCCTGGTGGAAATGCCACTGACCCGATTTGAAGAGTGCTGGCCTCTTCTGATGGAATCTCTTCCTGAACTCACTTAAAACCTCAACATAGTAACCCTAAGCCTAACCCAAACCGTTTGGCCAATCAACTCAGGTGTATTGACTTCCTTACTCCTGCCACACCTTTCGTCATCCCTCACAGACTCCCTGCCTTCCTTGAATCTCTTATGCCACTCAAAAACTGATGCTCAATTCATGCAAGATGCTCCAAAAGCAGTCTGAAGCATTCCATACGTTTCTGTGGCATTTTTCCAAGTTTAAAACAGAATTTTATTGTATATCGTTCTTCTAAAGTGTCCTCACGTCCAGATTGCATTTTTGAAATTGACCAACTGTGACAATCAGGTTTTAGTAGGGTGTATTCCAATTGGTGCTGTAGCTGTTCATTTGAACCTGAAATCATAAAAATTGGTCAGTCATCTCATAAGATGTATAGCAATAACATAGTGAATTTTCAAAAGTCTACAACAATTTTAAATGCCTGTACAAAAAAGTCTGCAAACTTATTGAACACACCACATATATATATATATATATATATGGTCAGCTGAAATAAATATTATTACAAAAAAAATATGAGGAATTTTTAAAGGTTTTTCTTTTATATAGAATAATTTTCTCAGTATTTTAATTTATTGTTATTTTACATTGAACTCTCTTTTGGATTTTGAATTTTGAATTACATGGATATTGAAGAAAGAAAATCCTAAAATAGAATCGTTCCCACCATTGGCTGACTTGGTGTTGGATAATATAAGGATATATATACATATATATATATTCAAAGGATGCATTTATATATGAATAATATGCCACTATTTAATGTTTCATTTTATTTAACCATCTTCACGACAATGTTATTATGTGATATTCTTTCATCCCTAATATATATATATATATATATATATATATGTGTGTGTGTGTGTGTGTGTGTGTGTGTGTGTGTTTTAAACAAAGTTGGTAAAAACCACCCTCATGCTATAAGCAAGATTTGATACAAGGACTGTTTTTATGCAGCTGAATTGGATTCAGAATTTACATTCTCCTAGACTGGTTGCCTTACCAAATCTAATGAATCCAGTTTATTCAAACATTTACTAATGTAAATGGTTGAATAAACCAAGAGATGCATGACTTTTTTGAGGGCATTAGCACAAAGTGCAACACAAACAGCTTCATGTGGTTGCCAATTGTATTTCTTATAACAATAACCATTACACTAACACACCCGATAAGTGTATGTGTGTCCAACCAGGTCAACTTACATTTCTGTAGATAATGATACTTCCCAATGAGAATTAGACCAGATATCTATTTTAAATAGGATCAATACAAAATACTTGCACTGACTTACACCTTACTTATGACTTGTTATTGACATTTAAACAAACAAAAGCATGAAGCAGGGTGTCTACTATAAAGCAATAGTTAACAAGTTGATCAATACATTAATATGCTCATTTGTACAGACTTAATACTAAACATTACACTTTCAAAATTTGCCTAAAATCCATTATAATCAACCATACTTTAAAAGTTGCTGATATTTTTATCTTTATTTTGGTCTTTAAAAACATGGATTTATATATATATATATATATATATATATATATATATATATATATATATATATATATATATATATATATATATATATATAAATTCAGTTAATTATGAATCATTAATTCAATGATTTAAGATTCAAATTCTATGATGTTTGCTAGGAATAACCCACTAATGAATTTCCACTAATTCAGTGTTAATTTACAAAAAATGTAAAAATTACATTTACTATTCAAATAAAAGCCAGTTTCAGTCATTTGCTTCATTTTTTATTAAATAATTAAATCCCTAATTATATAGAAATTTGATACTTATATTTACCACCAAAATAAAAGTATCAGATGTTTGCTTCATTTTGTTTTACTGAATTATTAAATCCCAAATTATATAGAAAAGTAATCTATATATACCTAGCATTTTGGAAAGGAAGGGATGTAATCCTACATTCTTGTTGACTTGTGTTATTCTGTGTCTCTCTTGGTTCATTTGTAGTTGCAACAACAACATTCTTAGTTATTCAATGCTGGAATGACAAACAACTAGGACACTATTCTTATATGTGTATGGTAATGGAAGAATGTTATTCAGGGATGTTTTAATGAAGTGACACTGCTGGTTTATGAATAAGTATATTTGCACACACACACATGTGCTATGCAAATATGACCATACAGCACACATATGGAAAATATATAAGCAGCAGTCAATAGCAGTACAGCAGTAGTCTAGTCATCCAGAGTTGTGGTACACTTTAGCCAGCTGAGGTATAACTGCACGGATTTGGTCAGGTATGTTTTGTCTATGGTGACAGTAGTCAGTCAAGGCTGACTGATAGGAGTGCCAAGGGAGCCCAGCATTCACGTCTTGCAGCCACAACTACCATAGTCCTCAAGCCTCAGAGAGCCATCCAACTAGTTTCAACACTCCTTGGAGGGGCAAAGTTTATTACCTGAACCTGAGGTACCCCTTTTTAGGGGAATGCCAACAGTACCTGCGGCATTTTTGGAGCTTCTGGGCGTGTCTGGGCTACAGCACTATGCCCAGGCACAATTTAAAAAAGACTTTGTGCCACATTCATACAGTTGGTTGGATGTATGACAAATACCAGTCTCGTCGTCCAGAGTCTAGTCTTCAAGTGGACACAATGCTGTACATTCCACTAATGCTCCAGTCTGACCACAACCAATGTTGCTAATCTCAGCCAACCGACAATGTGCACATTTTATCTTATTTCTTAAGATACTTCTGTATCACTTATCATGACCTTACAGGGAAATAGTAGAGCAGAGATGGAACTATCAACCACTTTAGTCAAGTGATTCTGACTAATATCTTATTCTTAGTTCCTTGGTATCATCTGGTCTCATAACTTCTTAAGCCAATCACAGCCATAGACTCAAATGACTCCTAGGTCATCACCCATTGATCAAACTTGGTGACCAAAGATCAATGGTTAGAATTTATTCAAACTAACTGACACTTCAAGTCAATAATAGACTTTATAAATCTATTATGTAACAAGATTCTTTAATTTTTTTCTTATTTAAAAAATCTAATTGTATGAAAAACAAAGATCGTTTTTGTCTAACTTGTAAGGAAAAACAACACCCACTACAAATGCACTTACTGTGGTCAGATTGGTGCTGAAAAGTTACAAAATCTATTTAACAAAATCTAAGATATATACAGATATATATATCCAAAGGAAAGAGTTGGGAATGATTCCATTTGAGAATATATAAAAGGATTCTTATAAATCTCCAGGAGTGCTTAATGTATGATAATTAATATATAAATTTCTTACAGAGCAAATTTCCATATGATTGAAAACTCAACAAATTGACATTTGGCTATTATAAATTTATTTCAGCTGGCAAAGAAAAACCAGCTTCTTCAGATAGCTATCACACAATGGAGAGAAAAAAGAATTTATATTTTTTCAATGAACTCTTACTCATTAAAAAAATGGTGGGAAGAAAAAGACATGGGCCAGAAGTTAGTGTTAAAAGCGGATGTAATGTCATTGTCTGGTGTCATGTATTCTTATATAGGGGTACCAATTTTCCATGATCACAGAATCGCAAATGGAATCATGGAATTGTTAATCTGAAATGAAATCTGTGATTTCTAATGAAATTTTCAATAGTAAAAAACAACTTAATTGCTTTTTTTTTAATTCTTTTTATTTTAGTTCTTTCAAAACTTAACTGTCTCTCTGATTTTGTTGTTATTAAATGTTTTAATAAATAGAACAAAACATAACCTAGTTATTTCCTAGAAATTTGATTTTACAAATATGAGTTGTTTTTTTTTTCCTTTTAAGATCCAAAAAAGAATTAAGACCAAGAGATTTTATATATAAAAAAAAAGAAAAATGGGTTGTAGATTTTCTTAGAAAATATTTGATTGGTCAATATTTTTCAAAGAAACTGTAATGTAGCAGATGAAAGTGCAAATGATAGGACAGGCAATAGTGTTGGAAGGGGGAGATACAAAGATCAAACAAAGTTTAACAAATTCATTTTCTCAAGACTCATTTGATTTTCATAAAATTTACAAGTAAAAGATTCTAAACAACTTGTTACCTTGTTTTATGAATATGACAAAAGAAAAGTAAATGCTATCACGTGAAGAGAAAAACTTTCCCAAATGCCATTTTCTGAAATGACTGGCTCGTCTACTCCAAAACTCACCATTACACAGGGATTCTCCTGGATTCATCATTACATCATCTTCACCATTGTAAAACAAATCTAAATTGAACAAAAAATCCTTAAATAAGATCAACAATCAATGATTATTTTTTCATATATTATCTATTTTTAAAACCAGTTGTATAAATAAGCAACAAATTGCCAAGATGGCTGAATTAAATCAACATAATGAAGCATCTTCAACCTAAAAAGTTGGATCTGCTCCTCTGAAAAAAAAATGGCCCCAGTTTCTAACATTTGTGTTAAAGCCAGAGTAGAGCAATTTCCTAATGACTTTTATGCAAAAGAAAATATATTATTACACAAATTCTGTCTTGAAAGTGTTGACAATTTTAGGGTTGACACAATCAAAGATCATAAAATCAAAAACTCATTTGACAAAAAAGTCTTCAAAAAAGTCATCTCAACTGAAACAGAAAACAATTACAACTTTGTTGAAATATAATAGAAGTATGGCATGATTTTGTTCTTGATTCTTTTTTTAAATGAGCATTTTATTTGAAATTCCCCTACACAAAATTGACAAAATGAGGCCATTTCTATTAAAACACTGTAAGGAAGGTGGTGATATTCCAAGTGTCAATTGTGTTAGGCAACTTCATCCGGCAAAATTGTTTGCTTTTTATTTTGCTGCCCTGAAAGCCAAGCTTGCTAATCAGTCTGTTAAGCATCATAACAGATGAAACAACTGACTGTTATGACCAGAGTATTTTGAATGTGATTGTAAGCATTTGTGGAGAATCATTTCTCATTAATGTTGTAAGCTCGAGAAAATGCCATCATCAAACCTTAAGTCAGGCATGCATCCAAGCTGTAACTCATATGGATATTGCATTTGAGGATATTATTGCCTTTGTAACAGATTCTGCAGCTCATTGTAAAAAAGTTGATTGGGAAGTGTTTTTAAATGTCTTTATTAATAGTTACCATTTGTTGTGGTTAGCCCATATTTTAAATCTTGTTGATGAAGTATTTTCACACTGGCCAGCATTTGATAATGTTACCCGGCTCATTACTTTCATCAAATCAGCCTTTTTTTAAAAAGTTAGTTGAAAAAAGCAATACCTTAAATGGCTCGAAAGTTCCTAGCCTAAGGAACAAGTGAAATTACCCACTGGGCTAGTGACAACTAGATGGAATTCCTGGTTTAATGCAGCCAAATATCTTTCATCCTTTACAAAATTCTATGAAGGAATCTTTAAGCAAGAAAAGAGCTATGACCTTGCAGTAGATAGGATTCTGGAATTAGTAGATGATGGCTGGCAACATCATACTTCTTACTATTATTTGTGCCTGAATCTGCATTTTATAAATGAGAACTGCACCCATTTGATAACAGTTTTGACAAGCTTAGAAGTAACTAAGTCCCAGTTTGCATGTATGATGGAAGATGTAAAACAGTATTTGCATACTGGTACATCAAAATCAACATTGGTGTAGAAACTGACTGTCTTCTGTCTGAACTAGAAAACACAGAGAGGGAGAGAGTTATCTTGAATTTCCCAGATTTATTCAGCACATCTTGTTGTATACTACTCATAGCCATAATGATATCAATCACAACAGTAATACAAATACATATACAAATACAGGCGGAGTCTTTTGTTTCAGATATAAACAGGTTTATTAATTTCTGGCTTCAGTCCATAGTGACACAAGGAGAGAGATATAATTCTTAAAAGCCTATACTAATCATACTATGCTGACCCTACTCCATCTTGTGATGTTTAAGATCTCAATTCATCTCTGCCGGTCGAGATCCGAAAAACTCAACCGCACGCCTCAGTGGTCGAATCCTCAACTGCACCTTCAACGGTCGAATACCTTACTGCCGTCTTTTCAAAATCCTCAAATTCTCAGGACATCTAATAATTGTTACTTTTAATTATTAATAATAAAATTATTAATAATCAATAATTATTATAATGATATTAATGATAGTAACAATAATTAGAATGGCAGTATTCAGAATAAAAAAATACATAAAAATATTTAGAAATAAAGTCGAAATCTTAATTTTAAATGGAAATCAAATAACCTATAAGATTTTTAAAAAATTAAACAAGATAAGTTTGATATTACTAATTGTGTTTATTGTCATGTTTTCCTTAATAAATAAATAAATAGAGAAATTCTTTCTTAAAATAAAATAGGTTAATTTATTGACAAAATTTTAGTTGCTGAGGGTTTTGTAAGATGGGTAAAAATCTTAGATACATAAGGATACATGTCACCAGACACTTACATTACATCCGTTTTTAACACAATGTTTTTTTATTCCTCTTTGTCTCTTTTCCTTTAAACAACTAAGAGTCCAACAATTTTTTTCTCTCCATTGTGTAATAGCTATCTGAAGAAGCTGGTTTTTCTTTGCTAACTGAAATAAGTTTGAATAAGGGATTTTGTAAATTTTCATTACCAATCTAACTAAATAAGGAGACACATTGAAAAAACAGAATCTATTTGATAGTATTGTGGTTTGAAATGATACTAAGTAAAGTTGGTGACCGTAGCTGAAGGCATCCAGAAGGCATCCAGAAGGCTCCCTTTTTAATAGCTACTACACTGAAGGCACTACTCCTTTTCTTGGATTGCTTCACTTTACCCTTGATACGTACCTTATATTGTTAAGTGTTAAGCAAGGAGGTATCAAGTACCATTTTTAAAGTCTTTGGTATGAACCCAGATCTCCTGGACCATTGGCAAACACTCTACCCACTAGGCTAATGATATTCAACAATTTTCCAGTGTTTTTTAATATGTATTCAAACTAATATCTTGGAATCTTTAGAATCAAAGTTGTGATTAGTTTCTAAATTATACATGAACAAACCATTATTTACGTTCCTTTTTTTTAAGTCTCTTGTATCTCCTTATTTGGTCAGATTGGTACTGGAAAGTTACAAAATCCCTAATTTAAAACAATTTGGCTTTATCATTTAGATAGATAGATAGATAGATAGATAGATAGATAGATTAAAAAGAGAGATAGAAAGAAGAATGCTAACATTTATAAAGACAGATATGTTATGGAATGTTTAGATAGGAACTGAATGATATCAATATTAACATAGATAGATAGATAGATAGATATTTTTTTAGAAATAAATTTTCTGTACATTTTCAAACTGCATATATATATATATATATATATATATATATATATATATATATATAGATAGATAGATAGATAGATAGATAGATATGGACAAAAAGTTTGTTCTTTTCATGCTTTTTTACTAATGATAATGGAATGATTATTTGACAGTTGTACTAAAAAGTAAATAAAATAAGATGAAATCTTGTATTTTAAAGAATAAAAACTGAAGAGATAGCAAACTACATGAAAGCATTAAAAGTAAATAAGATGAGGATATTAGTCTTTATTAATCATCATAGTGATTTCTCATCACAAAACTGATGAAAGTTGAAGAGCAGATTAGTCAAATAGTGTTAGATATTGCAAGGGATTTATTAATCAATAAAGTTTAAAATAAAAAATAAAACAAAACTGTACTTAGTTGTGTAAACATACATTCTTGTATAATATCCACCATTAACTTTTGGCTACGAAATTAAAAAAACAAACAAACTTAGTTTTAAGCTTAAAAATCTGAAAAAACATGCATAATTATGGTAAAAAAAATATGAAAATTGAATAAAATATCCCACAATTCTACTCTGACAAAAGTTTTATTTTTTATGCCAAAAAAAAAGAATAGTCTCTTTGGGCCTTGCCAACCCAATGGATTAACATGCATTTTTCAACCTCCCAAAATAAGTTGTCCATAGTCATTGAAACTTTCAAAATAATTAATGGAATTTCTAATTATGGTTGACATTTCTAAAAATATTTCTCCCCAAACTGGAAATGTACTGTTAGGACAGATTTTAAAAACTAACTCTACTAATTGGATTTTTTTGCTAATCAAGTAATACATTTTTGGAACAAATATATTTTTGGACCAAATTGCCTAATTAGATCAAAAGCATCAAAGGTTTAAAAATTGGATGATTTTTAAAAAAATTGGAAGAAAAAGAATTTATGAGGGCTTTTTGGAAACTATTGGATGAATTACTTAAAATTTGTTCTATAGATAGATATCTTATTAATAGGGTATATGCTTTGTGCAAGGATTCTTTTTTTAAATGTAGATGTCAGAAAATAGTCAAAAGCGGAGATGCCCAAGGAGGCATAAAAAACAAATAAGAATGATATAATACATCTTTTACAATAATAATTCATGGACCTAATCCTAAAAGAATAACCAAGAGAAGTTCATAGGTAACAAAGATGAGGATATTAGTTTAGATAAATCACTAAGACATAATGATACCTATTTCAGCGATATAAATGAATATTATATGTTTTACATGTTATGTATATCATTTTCAGATAGAAGCACTTTTCGATTAAATGTGTGATATCTAACATCATCCAAACGTTGAAGATGGTCATCTATTACTGATGCTGCATATCCAAAATTTTTGCTCTGTTTCTTGATGGACAACAAATATTTACGGAAAGAATCAGGGTTTTGACTGTAGCCAGCAGGTGGATGACTATCTGCTTTCAATAGCTGCCTTTTATCAGGAAAGGCTTCAACTTCAGTTTTGTGTTTTATCTCCTCTTTTTCTGTAATTGCTTTACCAGGTGAGGAGGTGGCAGCTGGAATTTCCCTGAAAAAAAAGTTAATAGAGATTTTTTTTTTAATTGTAAAAGCATAAAATTTCTTATAAAGACACAAATTTCTCTGTTCTTTCTAATTCAACATTCTTCTACCACAAGCAAAGTGTTTTGAATTCAGAGTTTTCTCTCTCTCCTACACTGGTAACCAATGATAAGCACAACTTGTATTGTTTGATAAATATTTCAATCACAATTGCATAGTTACAAAATCTTGAAAATAATGATGAGAGGTTTAAAAATTGCAGTTGGTGGTGGAAGGTTTTAAAACTGACTGCTTGCTCCCAAACTTTCAAAGATTTTCAGGGGCCTTCTGCTTGTAAAGTAGATGGATGAATGAATTCAGAGATAGAAGGAATCTTAGATACAATCAAAATGAGGTGCAGAAGAACAAGTGTTAATGAATTGAATATGATTACAAATCAGAAAAATCCATCTTCTTTAAAAGATGGTGAGGTAAACAATAGAATATAGGAAAATATGAAATTTGAGGGCAGGGACCAAGAGAAAGGTCAATTTTTAAAGCAGAGTACAGATGGTTTGAATTCTGAGTTTTTCTTCCTTTGATTGCTTAAAACTAAAGAACATGGTCTGCCCTATTATTTACGCATATCTTGGGAGGGAGATTGATGGATTTGTGCCTTTCTCAAGGGTATTAGCATGAAGTGAAATGCCAATAGCCTCACCCAGGATTTGAACTCAGTCCCATTTCCTATACACTAAGCATGCCTTAAACACAAGAAATGTGTTTCTTTATCTCACAGAACCTGCTGTTACTAAGTGGTTGTCCAAATTAGTAATGAACAGGCTCATTATTGCTTCACTTGTCAGTTACTGAGTTTTGTTTAGTCTAGCATATAGGTTTCAGATAGTTTACATTAGCTGCTGTCACTAAGTCATTACCTGTATAACTACTAAATAGGCTTATCACTACTTTGGGGATCTTGCAGGAATGAGTCCTTTCAATATGACTTGAGTTCTTCTGATTCAAGTTTTTGTCATACTATTATTAAAAGGGTAAGTCAAAAGTTTTGCAATATTTTAGTAATATGAGGCACAATTCAGCAGCTTTTCATGCTTTTGCCAAGATTACGAAGATGATGAACCACACTGGACTGAGATGCTGATTTTGTCTGATATTCTCCAAGTGCTACTCAGTGGATTTGTCACAATGACTTGGAGCATGGTCTCAGAATCCATGTTTTCAGGCCTACCTGAACTTTCCTGATTATCAAGGTTCTTGCAACCTGAGCAAAATTTCTTAAACAATCTGGTTACTATAGTATGAACTACTGCACCTTCACTTTTTCGACAACAAATGTTTTTGATTGCTTTTGCTATGTTATAGCCCAGTTCAAACTTGTAAGTTCCCAAATTAGACTGTTGCATATTCATTTGTGTGGCTTTCAAAGCAAAGCAATGCCCAATGTGTCAACATACCAACTACCACAATACAACCAACCATAGTGAATATTTACCATGGCTTGAACTGCTATGGTCATGTAATATATGCACTGCAAACTAGCATATAAAAAAATATTGCAAAACTTTTGACTCACCCAGGTATCATTATTAATACTATCCCCACCACCAGATTCCCCCCCCACACACACATAGATATGCTCAAACCCATTAACCTAATTATTTATGGCTCTTATGCTAAGAATGATAGTGGATAATCCTAGGATTCGTTCATTAAGAGATTAGGAGAGGTTTAAATATTGCACAGCAGTTCTTTAAATGGATTTACAAACACTAAAAGGAATGTTGATCACGTCTTAAGAAAATGACAACTGACAACAAAGCTATTCATTTTGAATAGCGAGAGGTTGATGGGCCAATCAAACCACAAGATGCCTGTTGCTGGAAAAGGGGGTAGGAGGAAGGATTGCTTGCCCACCAAATCTTCCTCAGTCTGGGGGAAGAAAGCGAATGAGGGCGACTTGGATTGACGAAGGGAGATCCTTGCCGACAAAGCAAGGATTTCAACAACGAACAAAGAAAAGGAAATTTTTCTGTTCTCACCCAGATGCAGGCATCATGTTCCATTCAAGGTTTCAAAAAAAAAAAAGGAAAAAAGAACCAGTTATCCAGAAGAAGAATTCCGTAGACTGAAGCCCCCTACCAGAATCAACATTTTCCTCCATCTTAACCCTAGCACATGCGCGCAGCAAGGAACCATTTTGCCCTAACAGGAAAATCTTACAAAGTATGTCCCAAAACTTTAATAACAACTGAACAGAAAGGGAAATGTTTTCCTAGGTGAATTTCAACTTCCTGTTTCATCAAAAAAAAAAAGGACAAAAGTAATAATAATAACAATATTACAAATTTTGGGCTTCAAGGGACTCAGCCGAATTACCGACCAAATCCCACCAAGAAGGTGCATAGACATTCTGTTTGCTTTTAATTTTGTTTTTATTCGTTTTTGTTTTGTCTTTTTTTGCATTAATAAATGCGCATTGTTGTTCGTTAAGCCGGCCTTGTTTTCTTGTATTTGAATATTTTCAGTAAGGAAGAATTTTATTTATAATTTTATCATGTTGCTAACACAAGTTTTAATTGCATGCCTCCCCACGAAGACAGAAAGGAAACCTAAGTGTGACAAATGCGGAATATAGCAGTGGTCACTGACCTTTTTCACGATACAAACTTTAAATCAGGAATCTCTAACCTGTGGCTTGCAGGCCACATCCAGCCCTCAAGGACCATTTGTGTAGCCCTACTTAAACTTTCTTTGCCTTTTAATATTAAGTTGGAAGAAGTACAATCACAACTGCTGATGGAACTCATTGATCTTCAATGTTTAAAAGATTTGAAGAACAAGTTTCTTACTTAGTAAATCATTACTTATGTAATTCCAGAAATAACACTGTAACTAGAGAGTAAAACTTAAAAATTGAAATATAATGATATGAGGAGTTTGTATTATTATTATTATTATTATTATTATTATTATTATTATTATTATTATTCAAATAGCACTGGAGCTCTTAAAGAAGACATCTCCAACCCACAACCCTCAAGGCCCATCTGTCCAGCCCTTCATCCAATTCCCCCAATTGTGATCCTTTTCTTTTTCTGAAGATATAACCGTCACTTTCTGTCTGCAGTTTATTGGTGACCCTATCCCTGAGTTTGTCAGCTGTTTTGCAGACATAAAATCATATGCCTCAACATTCAAAATTTTCTTTTCACCTTTTGATGTTGACTGTGAAAAAGTAATTACAACTGCAGATAGAACTTATGGATCTTCAGTGTTCATAAGATTTGAAGTTCAAGTTTCTTGCTTGCAACATCCTTGTTTTCTATCAGAACCACATGCTTCCATATGGCTGATCACCCAACCTTATTCTTAACATCCACTAATTAGTGAGGATGATTGGTATTACATATCACTGTGAATTTTTTTTTCCAAAGGAAGCATGCCAAGAGTCCTTTGTCAAATCATCACTTGTTTGATATGCTCCTTCTGTCAAACTCTTTACTTACTTCTGATATTATATCATTTTTGGGATTACAAACAACATCAGATATCTCATTAATAAATTATGATTGTTACCTTGTGAATTTAGTTCTTTTTCTGTCCTTTGAAGATCACAGTCCTGGGCCCTCCTGAGTTAAGCTTTGTAGCCCTCAGGTTGAAAAGGTTAGGGACTCCTACTATAAATATTACTGAGAGATTTAGAAGCAACGCTTGAACTTGATAAGAAAAGGAATATACAGAGTGTTTCAGAAAATTCGATATCACTTTGTAATCTAATAATTTAACCAATTCTCGTTCAAATGTTTAATTTTTTTTTTCTTTTCAGGTTAGAAATGTAATTCACTGAAAAAGAAAAGGTATTAAAACATCAAATATAGAATTTTGAGTTGTTTCTACACATGCTGTTAAAATTTGAGATCATTTGAACAAGAATTAAGCAAGTTAATAGATTATGAAATGATATAAATTTTTCAGAAACAAACTGTACATATCAAATAATTTAGAATTTTTTGAAACACCCTGTATATGTACAAACATCTTCATTTTTTTTTTCACTATTCATAAAAACACTAAACATTTTAAAGGGGAAGTTTCTGTAGCATAATAGCTAAAGTGCTGGACTGCAACCTCAAGCAAGTTCAAACTCCAGTCACCCTATTATGTTCACTTTTGGACTAATACTATCGGGAAAAGTAGGAACACCCTTATACCCCTAACTATGAGTTAAGTAGTATCACTACTATCTTAGACTAGGATGGCTTTGGCATTAAATAATCCATGAAGTTTGATATGCCATTAAACAAAGAAACCAAACCAAGTATACATTTTAATACATTTTAATATATGTTTCACAAAAATAAACATATTAAAGTAGAATCCTTTAGAATCTCATGAAGGATCTGATATTATATCAATCAAATGATGACTTGTTTGCTTTTGTAGTTGCTTTATCAAATTTTCCAGTTATAGCAAGAACAGAAATGGTTCGATATTGTTCACAAAATAAAATTTTAGTCTAATCTGAATTTTTTTATATAATTTTAATTTCTTATTTAATATCAAAAGCTTCTCTGTTCAACTTTACTAACAAACCACATCAGAACTCCTTTTTTTTCTTATGAATGCTGAAAACATTTTTACAAAACTATTGAATTTCTATTGTATCATTGTAAGCAAATGGTTATCAGAAAAAGCTAGTATCCCAAAAAATACAATTTGACAGAGTTCCACATCTCTTCCAGTAGGCTAAGTGTAACAAGATATGCTTGATCTAGCATCCGCGTCACCTCCAACTAAAAACAGCAGTTAACCAGTGTTTGGAAAGATCACCAAACCACCTAATCAGCCATTTAAGTGGTGGCAAGGAGTGACTCAACAGTGCAAGGAAAAAATGGGAATGGGATGTTTTGTGAAGAGGACAGATTTCTTAAATCTTTTGGTGCCAGAGGTACAAGGAGACAAGCATTTCTATAAATGGAGAATGAGAAATAATTCAAAGATGCAGAAGAGTCAGGTCCAACTTAAATGTAAAAATCATCTCACATATGTGTCCATTATTCATTTCCACTGCTTCCATGGTCTCAACAACAATGTAGAAGGAAAGGGAGAGTTATTTAAGTGACATCAGCCTTTTAAAAGAAAGTAGATGGTTCAAGAGGAAACACCAGATAAAAGGACATATTTTAGGCATAGTATAAAGGAGCAGGTTTTTGAGGTAAAACACAGAAGAAATGGCTCTGCAAAAAGACAAAGTTTAAGACATGAGTTTCTCTTTTGTTGTGTATTACAAATCTTTGTTGGGGTTTGTTCTGCCTTTTTTTATTTCTTGTACTATATTTTCTTTTGGTCTCATAATATCTATGTAGTTTCTGTGCTTGCTTTATTTTCAAATTTCTGCTGCCAACAGCCTTTGAACTGTTAAACAAGCTTAACCCACTTATTGTATAAAGACAGGGAGGTTTCTTTCCTTCCTGTTTTTAAGCTTTATTTATCTGGTTATAGTTAATGCTGTTGCTCACTGTTGCTCTTAATTTTGACTGCTTGGTTTTAGTTGCAAAGTTCAGCTGCTGCTTTAGTCAGTGCCTGGCTTGGAAAGTCAGCAAATAGTGTCACTTTGAAAGGTGCTTTAGTAACTGGAGCCACTTTACAACTATATATATATATATATATATATACACACACAATCATAATCATGATTACAATTTAATGCAAAAAGCATTTTTAATCCATAAAATCTTTACAGAAAAATGCAGAAAAATTACAATATATTCCAAAAATAAAATAAGATAATATAATAATATAATATAATAATAAAACAGGATAAAAAATTGCAACTCAGTTTCACACTGTTGATCTTATTATTATCTTATTTCATATATATATATATATATATATATATATATATATATATATATATATATATATATATATATAATTTGATTTGGTTTGGTTTCTTTGTTTAATGGAATATTAGTCTTTGTGGGTTATTTAATCCCAAAGCCATCCTTGTAGAAGGACAACAGTGGTACTATTTAAACCATAGCTGGGAGGATAAGAGGTTCACACCTTTACCAAGAGTATAGATCCAAAATTAAATGTAATAGAACAACAGGAGTTTGAACTTGTTTACTATGGTGTCACAGTCTATATATACTATGCACACACCTTCACAGCAATAATTATAAAACACTGTAGAGATTAGTCTGCTGAAAATACTTCAAATGACACCAAAATGAAAATAAAGAGAAGTTGAAAGGAAAGAGAAATTGAAAAAAAGAGAAAGAACATATAATGATACAGGATACCTTGGTTTCTTCATAAAGATTTTAAACTAAATACATTCCCCAATAGTATTGTTCAATATATAATTTCTGTAATAGTAAAGCAACAAAGTTATTTCACACTGTAGAATTTATATACAACATATCAATCAGTGTTAATATAGACTTACATGGGTTGAAGAGTAGGAGTTTTTCTCAAGTTTTGTCCTTGTGTCTCATCTTCTTTGGTTTTGGTTACACCAATATCAGGGGCAGTACTTCTGTAAGAAAAAAGAAAAGATAGTGTGTGACAGCAAAAATTGTGAAATAAAATGAAAATTCTACTCTGGTCAAATAAAGGACAAAACTCCAAAAGAAAAAATTAATATTATTCAATAATAATTATAATTTATATTATATATAGTAATAATATTTATATTAATGTATTATTTATATAATTTTCTGTTTTTTGCTTTTTTAGTATGGAATAAAAATAAATGATAAAAACATTTTACACTTGTTGAAATGCTTCAAAAATACTTTATATACAGTAATTCTTATAAGGGGTATAGAAAGTACAATTCATAGTTAAATACAACTGGGGTTTTGCCTCTCTAGAAGATGCTGTTGGCATATTCTAAGCCTCACTGGCAAGAGGGATATGGTAAAGTATTCAGGAACAGAGAAAAAATATCACCAGGTAATAATTATGTATATGGATTTGACTTGTATCCAAATCATCTAATTGACTTAGATTTTTGTCCATAATTCAACTTCATCTTATACTCAAGGTCAACTTATATTCAAATATCTAAAGTATATTAAATAAATCACTGACACTTACTGACTTTCTGGCGTTAATTCCAGTACATTGGCTTCAGCACTTTCTGGTTTTGATGCTTTAAATATCAGGAAAAGAAAATGAAAAAAATATGGAAGAAGAAGAAGAAGAAGAAGAAGAAGAAGAAGAAGAAGAAGAAGAAGAAGAAGAAATATTACAAAAAGAAACCTACTTAGCGTAATAGTTATTGTCAGAGAAAATGGAATGAGTAACCCAAGTTCAAAACCTGGACAAGGCTGTTTCTATTTCACTTTGTGCTAATGCCTTGGAGAAAGACATAAATCCTTCTGCTTTCCCTCAAGCTACAGGTGAATATCAGGCTAAACTGGCATTTTTAAGGCAACCAATCTAGGAGAAGGAAAACTCTGAATTCAAACCAGTTTACTCCAATCAAAAAAAAATAATATTGTATCTGATCTTGTTTGTTGCAGAGGAGTTGAGTAAATACAAATGTAATGTTACATTGAAATGATGCTATTCTGGATAGAAAATCAATACAGCTATAGATTGAAAATTCCAATTTTGGGTTATAGGTTTATACTTTTATCTTTGGTTATAGAGTTTTGTAATGAATAAAACCTAATAATATCAACATGGATTATATAATGTTCAACAAGAAATCCTGATATTTTTAGAAGCCCTTTAGGTGGGGCTTAGTATATCCTGCAGAGTGGTAATAAGTAAAGTTGGCGACCATAGTCGAGGGTGACCCGAAGGCTCCCTTTTTGATAGCTACTACACCAAGGTGTAGGGGAGGGCGCTACTCCTTCCCTGGATTGCTCTACTTTACCCTTGATCCGTACCTTATAATGCTGAGTGTTAAGCAAGGAGGCATCAAGTACCATTTTTTGAGTCTTTGGTATGATTCGACCTGGGATTGAACCCAGGTCTCCCGGGCCATTGGCGAACACTCTAACCGCTAAGCCAATGTCCGGTGACGAGTGGTAATACCCCACCAAAAAAAAAGTGTCTTGGTATGACACTAAACTACATCTGATGGTAAATTTCAATCCTAGAGATTTGGGGAGTGAGGAGTATTCCATTACTCCCAGGTTCACTCTGACCTGATGAGGTCATATCTGTTAGGATCCCATTTATGGGTCAAGTACATCTGTTTGAAATGTTCTGCTAGAAATAATAACATCCTTATATTTTTGGCTAAGAAGAAAATTAAGTTTTTATAAAACATTGTGAGGTATGTGCTTATTCATACATGATGATTTAGGACATTTAAACTTTGTAAATTTTTCTCACGTTTTATGGATTCCCTTGTTTTTTTAACAACTGGTTTTCTACTTATCTTCTCTTTCCAGCTGATCATTGCAAGTAAATGCTCCACCTTCGTGAAACCAAACAAAATAGCCAAGTCTATTGCCTGGAGGCCATTATGGTCTTTAAGAATCCATTTTGCTCCTAAAATAAAGTTTAAATAATATTAATTAACAAGCAAATATCAGAATGAAAAACAAGAACATCTCTTCATTTTCTTTAAAATAGAAGAGCATTGCCGCAAAGTAAACATAATGAAGAAACATTGCTGAAAATTTTTATAGCAAAAATCATTTCCAATGCATTTTTATTGTAAAAACCACTTCTAACTCATTTTTATAGCAAAATTCGTTTTTAATGCATTTTTATAGTAAGAATCATTGGCCAATTAGTCAGGCCCATTTATTTCATTCATTCCCTTATTTTGTTTTCATTTTTTGTTCATAAGTGTATATGAACTTTCCAATAAATGAAAGTATGTATTTCCTTAATAAATTTGAAATCATGCCTATAGACTAAACTGTCTCCTTGAATAAACATGAACTGAATTTTTTGTTGGTAACCACTTTCCTTTCCTGGGAAGTAAGATTCTTGTCATGTATTAGTATCCTCAACCTTTTTTCAAGAACTCTTGAAATCCCTGCTATATAACACTTCTCTTATTTAGAAGCTACAACAATTAACCAAGCTTGAATTTCAATTAAAGCTGTCAGTGCTTACTTAGCACTAATCCTTAAAGAAAGTTATGAATCTACTCTTCTTTGTACCCTATCCCATTGTCAGATATTGTGACAAAAGTTGTAGTCACTGGTATGCCATGATAATTAATGGGTATGTATTTTGAAAAAGTAATTTCCTATAATTACCTTCCCTGCTCAGAATCCATTTTCAGAGGGATGAGGTAGCTTTTTAATCTGGAAGGTGATATAATACAATTTTAACAGTAAAGACAGAAAAAAGCAATGATTACATCATCATTTAAACATACCTTTTTCAGTTAGCAATTTAATCACTTCACATTTTCCCTGACTGGCTGCAATGTGAAGTACTGTTCGTCCAACTGGTGTTCTCGTGTTCACATTCTCTACTGCAGGTAGAAAATAGTTTGTATAACATTAATTATTAGGTAAAGGAGGTGTAGTTTTGAATTCAGTGTTTTCTTTCCCCATGACTGGTTGCTAAACCAAAGTTAAAGAACCCAGTCTGTCCTACAAATTACTCATAGCTGGTGGGGAGAATAGAGGGATTCATGCCTTTCACAAGGGTAATAGCACAAAGTGAAACATAAACAGCCTTGTCCAAGATTTGATCTTGGGTCAACAATTCTATTTCCTATGATGATAAACATTACATTACATTAAATGTGCTTCCTTAAGCCAAAGATATATCAAATACTTAATGTAAAAAATGATATTTCTTTATTTCAAAAGAGCGACAAAGTTTGGTTTCAGTTTCATTGTTTAATGGCTTATCAGCCTTCATGGGTTATTTAATACCAAATCCATCCTTGTAGAAGAACATTAGTGATACTATTTAACCCATTGCTAGTTCATACCTTTCCCAAGGGTATTAGTCTAAAAATGAACTTAATAGTATGGCTGGAGTTCAAACCCACTGACTATGATGCCACAGTCCAGCATGTTAACAACTACATTATAGGGACTTCCTGCTGATTGACAAGGTTTGGTTTGATTTGGTTTTATGGCATATCAACTAGTGTTGGTTATTCAATGGCAAATCTTGTTTTTACATATATATTAAATATATGATTTGTAAACATATTTTGTAGATATACACAATTAAATGATCAAACTGTTCTATTTCTAAGCATGAGTCAACAAAGTCAACAGTTAAGCATGAGTCAACAAAGTTAAATGGTTCCAAGTATTGTTATGTAAAAAAGCTTGATTAGCAATTGACTAGTGCTAACCTCGCACATCACAACAATGGTGTCGACTATAGGATATCAATTGTCTCTCGAGGATCCCGATTTAGTTGATACCTGGCTATGATGTTTTGCTGTGAGTGCAAGAACTAAAAAGCTGAAAGACAAAAAAGGAAAGGGAGGAGAAAATGAGATTATGGATCTCTTTTTGGCTACAGCTGGATGCAAGGAGATAATGAAAGTCTCTATCATGGCATATCCCACTAACCTAGAAGACCTGACTTTTGAAAAAATTAGTCAGATCATAAGAAATATGAGGCCCAAAAAAAGGTTTATTGTGGCAGAAAGAACAAAGTTCATGTCGATGAAACAAGAAATTATCGAGCCAATCATAAAATATCTACACCATCTATGAAATGCGAGTGGATATTGCAAGTTTGAAAAACTTGGACAAGAAGAACAGACGATTGTAGAGGACTTAATTCAATTAAGGTTAATTGAAGGTATGTACAATGCATCGCACCAATGTGAAATTATGGAACAACTATACAAATAGGAAATATGTCTTTAAATACCTGCATTGATTTTATACAGCAACAAGAATTAATACAGAAATACAACCATGATAAAAGTCAACCTAGCAAACAAATATTCGCTGATTCTTACATGTTAAAAAGGATAAAAAATGTTTGTATTGTGGACGTGAACAAGAAATAAAAAGGGAAAAATTCCCAGTATTTGGAAGACTTGTACAAATTGCTTAAAAAAGAACCATTTTCAAGCACTATGCAAATTTAAAAAGAAAAACGTTGAAAGAGTTGAAGCAAAAACCAAAAGGACCTTCTTGAACATGTTCTCCCTGAGGGTAGCAAGTGGGCATCACCCATTATAGTTTTAAGAAAGTCAGATGGAGACATGTATATGTTGAGACTATAAAATAGGCGTAAATCACAATGTTTGCTTGGATTCATATCCCATACCTAATGTTGAAGTTGCAATTCATACACTGGCAGGTATGAGCATTTTTACAAAAATAGATTTGAAAATGGCATACCACCAAATACCAACAGACAATAACTTCAAAAAAGTAATGACGATAAATACACCAATGGGGTTATTTAAATGGAAAAGGATGTCATAAGGAAATAAAAGCAGCAAGCATCATAATTCAAAGGGACATTGAACAGGTTCTAGAAGATATAAAAAATAAGGTTTGTTACCAAGACAATATATGTATAGGAGCTACTAATGAAAACGAATTAAAAAAGAAAATTGAATAGATTAAGAAACGCTGGAATGACAATAAATGAAAAAAAATGTATAAATAATAGTAGTAAAATATCATTTTCAGGTTATACCATTTAAAAAAAAGGTATATCACCAGACCAAGCCTTGATAAAGAAAATACTAAAAATAGCTTCACCTACAAATAAAAAATAACTTGAATCTTTTTTGGGATTGGTGAATTTCTACAGGCGATATGTACCAAAATATTTGGACATGACAGAGCTGTTTGCAAATTTGAGAAAAAAAATGTTGAATTTATCAGGTCAGAGAAACAACAAAAAGCTTTTGATAGATTAAAAGTTCGCCAATGGTACTTGATACCACCTTGCTTATCAGCAATATAAGGAACGTATCAAGGGCAAAGTGGAGCAATCCAGGGAAAGGAGTAGTGCCCTCCCCTACACCTCAGTGTAGTAGCTATTGAAAAGGGAACCTTCTGGTCGCCCTCGACTATGGTCACCAACTTTACTACTTTACTTTTTATGGTAAAGAAACCAGTAGTGATAATTTTTGATCCGAAAAAGGACATGATGTTAACCACAGGTGCAAGCGAACATTCAATATCTGGAATATTATCACACGAATGACATCCAATAATGTATTTATCAAGAAGACTAACAAACACTAAATTTAATTATTCAAATATTAAGAAAGAAGCTTTGTGTGGACAACCACTAGAGCCTGACAGTTTTTTATTTGGAAAAAAAATTTCTTTTGAGAAGTGATCATGGACCATTAGAATTTATACTCAATACAAGAAAATAATTACCCAAAGTCACATTGAGAATACTAAGATGGGCAATAAGATTAATGGCATTTGATTTTGATATAGAATATGTCAAAGGAAATTAATTTCCACATGTAGATTCACCATCAAGATTGCAATTTTACAAGGAGTCAAAAGATAAAACAGAAGAAGAATTTGAAGATACATTTTTACATTGGGTAGACTGATGTTTTGTCTTTAGACAGAATGGCTGTGGAAACTAGACATGATCCAATACTAAGTAGGATAACATCAAGAATAAGAAAAAAATGTATGGGGAAATTGTTCCAGGGCGGAAAGACCCTAGAAAGAAATAAGACATAAGTTAATGATAGAACATGGAGTGATTTGTAATGGAGATCTGATAATTCCTCCAGAAACACAAAGAAAATTGGTGATAAAAAGTGTACATGATGATATCCACTGTGGAGTAGTGGCCACACATAAAAGGATAAAATTAGAAGCATGGTGGCCAGGATATTCACGAGATGTCAAAGAACATATAAAAAGATGCAAAAAATATAAAGCATTAAGAAATTTTACACAGACTACTTTACATTCATAGTCCAGAAAAGTGAAGTCATGGAGTCGTGTGTATATGGATCATGCACACATTACTAGAGTGAGATTCTTATCAATATTAGTAGACTCTTTTTCAGGCTGGCCCGAAGTAATCCATGTGCCAGACAAGAAAAGTTCTACAATAAAACAGATTCTAAGGATCATATTTTCCAGAAACGGCATACCAAAAACCCTGGTATCTGACAATGAACCAGAATTTTCTGATAAAGATCTTAATTCATCGTTGGAAAAAATAGGGTGTAAACCGTATAAGGCACCGGAAAGAATGATGCAGACCGTAAAAATGGGACTGAAAGCATGTTCTCAGCAAAAAGAAAAAATAGAAGTTTTTCTACCATTACCACAATACCACATGCTAGAAGACTAGAAAGCCCATCAACTTTACTGGGAAGGCAAATTAGCGCTCCGTTAACGATGTCGTATTTCACGAATGAAAAAGTGTGGTACAAAAAGAACAAAGAATCCAATCCAGAAAGGGCAGGATTTATCATACAAAAAGGCCACAATACAGCTATAATAAATAGAGAAAAAGGGTACAGTATATTAACCCATGCAGATCAAATAAGGCCCCAGGGCAAATATAGTGAGCAAAATGATCGAGAAATCTCTATGATTCCTTCAGTTAACGATTTATTAGAACAACCTTTACAGAATGAAACATCAGAAGATGAAATAATGCATGATCAGGTAGGCCTGAGTGAGTTTGAAAACTTGGATGAAGATCAAATAATGCAAGAAGACGACCTTGATTACAGCTCTGTATGGGACAGATCTAGATCTCCCAGAGAAAGAAATATGGTAGAGAAATAAGGAGAGCAAAGCAATCCCAAAAATGAAACAATCACTAGAAGAAATACAAGACCTACTAGGGGCATAAGACCCATACGTTTCAGGGAGATGTAATGATACTGGCAAATTAATCTGCCTGATTTGCATGAGTTTAAGAGAGAGCTGATATAAGTCTCTCACTGAGAATAACTCAAAAAGCTTGATTAGCGACTGACTAGTGCTAACCTCACAACAAAATTTATTTATGAACTCACCAAAAACTCAATTATATTAGAATAGACATTCAACAACTTAGCTTCTTCATAAACCATCTAAACTAAGGAACATTTCTGTATATAAATTTCACCTCATTTGTTGATTTCTGTATATAAATTTCACCTCATTTGTTGATTCTATTGTTATTAATTAATATTTTTTCTCTTCTCTTTGTTGCAGTTAGTATGGCATTTCCGGTTAGCAAGTTACCATTCTTCCACTCTCTCTTCTTCTCTCATCACTTGCATTACCATATATGAATATAACACTGGGTAAAATAAATGACTTTAATTGCACCCATCCACACATCTAAAAGGGTCAGATTCATACTTTGATGCCATAAGGGGAATGCTGATAAAGTTAAACTATTTGTGGTACCACTCACTCAGCAAGGAAGGAAAAACAAGATAAATGCATAGGCACATACAAGAATATTTAACTTTTATTATACGTAATATACATACCAATGGTATTAAAAAGAAAGAGTACACAGGCATGTTCCAAAATGTTATTCTATGAACAAGTAGTAAGTAAAAGGGGCACAAAAATAGAAAAAAATCTTACATGATGGAAAAAGTAAGATAGCCATATAATTTTAATGTTCCCTGGCAGAGTCAGAGACATGTCTCTCCTGTTCAAAGAACAGAGGCAAAAGACATTGAGATTGGGTTTCTGTGACTATCTATTATTCTAATTTGTATAAAGAATTCTCATTCTTAATGATTAAAGTGTCCTCTTTGTTAATTTTCCATCACTTCTTTTAGAATTTTATTTTTAAGGTTATATGCCCCTAATTATGAACATGAAAAAAGAAGTGATACATTTATTTTTTTTGCATAAGTTTAAGCTTGGTCATAATTTTGCTTCAAGACAATGTTTGGCCACATGTTGCCAGGATGACATTGCAGGCACTCACTGACTTGGAATATTAGAATTTGTCATATACACCATATTCTCCTGGTCTCTCACATTTCGTTCCAAAGGAGAAGATGAAATTACATTCAAAAAACATTTTGTTCCAAAGAAGATGAAATTGCATTTAAAGATTTCTAGTCATCAAAACCTTTAGAGTTCTCTCAAACAGGCCAAAATAACCTTGTTTATTGATGGCAGAAATGCATAGATGTTCAGGGATCATATTTTGATTGATTAAAACATTGTTTAAATTCATTACTTCAGGGTTAAAAGTTTATTCTAAAATCAAACATTATTTTTCAAACAACCTTATAGAATAAGCACTTCATTTAAAAAGTACCATGAACAAAAAATTGTGTTCTTTGTTGCTTACCATAAGGAATCATTTCTTGACAAAGAGGTAAGTTTTCTCGATGAACTGCAATACACAGAACCACAAATGCTCTTTTTTTTATCCAAGCGATTTTTGTTTTCGCATCCATGTATTCAGTGATCGGAGAAGAGTAAGGGATGTTGGGAGAAACTCCAAGCTCTAGAATCTGAAACATAAAAATAAAAACTCCTCTAATATTACATGAAAATTCCTTACTAAAATCCCACCCTGTCAGTGTGGCTTGGAATATGCTAACTGTATTCCCTGTAGAGGAGTGAGACTCACCACCACCACCACCCCCAAAAAAGAAGAGGTGTCCTGGTTATGACACTAAATTGCATCTGATGGTGAAGCTCCAGTTTTGAAAATTTGGAGAGTTTGGAGTACCCCTTTACTGCCATCTCTTCCAGGTCCACTTTGACCCTGAGTGATAGCACTTCTTAGGGTCCAGTCTATTGGTCAAATAAATCCATTCAAAAATCATTCATATTCAATAAGAATACTTGAGATGATATAACTGTAAACTGTATTAAGAAAAGCTACTTGAAGCTATAATTGTTTAGTAAGGTTTTTATTATCATTATTTTACTCCTTTGAGAGTTTTTCACACCAGCGTTAGCTGATGTTTTTTTTACTTGAGTTTGAGTGACAGTAAGTCTCCAGGACTCTTCTCAGTATTCTAGCCAATTTTATCATACTGTAGTCTGGATGATCTCCACTTGTCATCTTATTTACAAGTATGGCTTTGTTGGTTGGGTTTGGAGTGTTACAACATACAATGAGAAAAACTTCATTTAAAACAAGACAAACAAGGAACATCTAGAATTTAAACAATTTTTATAAAACAATAAAGCGTCAACTTGGATTTGAATGTTCAGAAGTTGCCTTTTACAAGTAGTAAATTTTCGAAGTAGTGGAAAGTCAGATATTAGGAAAAAGGGGGAAAGGAAGAGAATGTTTTTAAAGAGTACTTATTCCTTTTTTCTTTTCTTTTCTTCTCTTTCTTTTATGGTCAGGTAGTGGAACTAGCAGAAAAGTAGTTTCAGCTCTTAACTTGAGGGCTGACGTTACTTCTCGACTGATCACTGTATCTATGTGCTTCCTTGGGTCTCTTTTGTCCTCACTGACCCAGTTCACAGAAAACCCAAGTATCTATCTCTCCTCACCAGCTCCAAATTCATCACTCCAAAATCCCTCTCATTTTGGCACGACCGCTTCCCATTGGCTACTTTAATTCTTATTATTTTTCTGATTTTGGGTGCATGGAGCTGATGCATGGCAACGCATTTATACATTTTGTATGTGGCAGCTGACGAGTCAACATCCAGTTGGGAGTTTTATTGTTAATTCCTAAATCCCCACACAAGTCTTCCAGTCCATTTACCAATCCCCATGGAATTGATATAAGCACACAAGTTACAATTGGTATTACTGTCACCTTCATGTTTGATAGTTTTTAGTTCTCTAGCAGAGTCTAGGTATTAACTCTCTTTTCGTTTTCTTTTAATTTTACTCTGTGGCTTGCCAGGATGGCAAAGTCCACTATTTGGCAGGTTCTCTTTTTTTTGTTGACTATGTGGAGGAATAAGTATTTCTCTAAGATGTAAATCAGAGTGCCAGTTCCACAATATACAACACAATTTGTACAAACAAACCTAGATGAAATAAAATTGACAAAAACAATAATGTTAAAAAACAATTTTACTTTATCACAACTGGACAAATAACAAATACAAAGTTAGTAAGTAAAGTTGGCGACCATAGTTGAGGGTGACCCCAAGGCTCCCTTTTTCAATAGCTACTACACCGAGGTGTAGGGGCGGGCGCTACTACTTTCTCTGGATTGCTCCACTTTACCCTTGATCTATACGTTATAATGCTGTGTGATAAGCAAGTATTAAGTAACATTTTTTGAGTCTTTGATATGACTTGACCTGGGATTTTACCCTGATTTCTCGGGCATAAATTTTTGCTACGTATAGAAGTGTGTGTTTGTATGTCAAAGCAAAAATATTTTTAGGCAAGAATAACAGGGAAGAAGAGGGAGGTCAACTCATACTTACATATATGTGTATGTGTGCGGCTGTGTGTGAGTTTTGGTATGTCTAAGTCACTTAATCTATTGGTCATTCAACCCCACTGTTGGTGTGTTAAGTGTATTTGAGTGTGTCTGACTTTTTCTTCCACGTGTGTCATCTGTGGCTGCCTGTGTGTTGTGTCTGTGTGCCGCCTCTTCTTTTGAACTAAAATGTTCTGGGTTATAGAATACACATTTTTTTTGGCCTTAAAATAATCAACCCCAAGAACATACATGAAAACATTCTAGAAATTTTGGATCAAAATCGCATTAGCATTGAAGTTACATTTTTATATTTTTCAACCAATCAGCTAAAAATATAGAATCCAGATCAGAAACTAATTAACAGAAATTTTTTAGGCTCTAAAACAAATAAGTAAAAATACATATCTGATTGGTCAAGAAATGTCTACACGATTGAATTTTAGGACCCACAATAAAACTATTTTTTGATCCACTACTAAAGTATAAATATTGAAGAATTTAATCAACCAGGTCATTTTTGGTCATTCAATTCATTTCTTCCACAGCCAAAAAGTCATTCCATTCCGTCTACCACCAAAAACACTTTTCACTAGAGGACATGAACGGGCAGCAGAGAGCTGCGATTAAGACTCAAAGGGGAAGGCTTGCGACTTTCTTTTATCAATGCGACACGTTGTCGCCAAAATCTTAAGAAAACATGTGCGGACTTAATGAAAGCAACGACCCATACTTACAGTCCATCATTCATATACACACACACATACCCACATATGTAAGTAAAGCCAATTATTTTTACCCTCCTTACTTTGGCCAACCATGGAACCATTAATTTGATAGACTTTATTAACATGTAGAGCGAACAACCCTATTTTCATTTAACTGGCCATAATTGTATTTCTACAAAGGCCGCTCGCACATTATGTTTCTCATTTATTTTCCTGTTTTGTTATGAATATTAAATTGTTTGTTTCTTAATGTTCGTTGTTGTCATATTCCATTTGTTTTACGTGCTTGTAAAAATTTGTGTTGTAGTGGAACTAAACGTGAAAGTAATACCTGTAAAATACGAATAAGAACCCACTCTCACTCGCTATAACTTGGAGAGTAACATATTCACTAAACAATAACATACATCCACTACAGGGTTCTATAGTCTTTGAGTGAATTGAAATAATATATTTTAAGTTTACGCAGGTAGATTTTATTTCGGGCCAACTAAAGTTCAAATGTACAAACGTCTGAGTAAACACAACTTGTAACCTTGCCGCGATACTCACAAACATAAACCGATCAGATTACTCGCTTGCCCTAGAAAAATTACATGGACAGAAATGACAAAGCCCTTTTTCAACCTTAACCTGTTGTTACAGCTTAAAAATGGATAAATTAAAATTAACAACAATTACAGAACACTTCTGCCAGAAATAACTCTATAAAAATGGAATTGATTATCTTCGCTAGCCTATATCAGGCTAAAGAAGTACTTTATTTCTACACCCATTTTTTATAGAAGAACTTTCTATTTATGTGCCTGGCAGGAGTGGTGTTACATTCCCTTCATATAAACAAGACTTCAGCAGTGAAAAATTCGAAGGTCTCTGGGCACTCTCAGGAGCCTGTTTGGGTTCCGCAAGGGAACAATGGCAGACTTGAGGCCGTAAGGCTCCCAGTTTCCGCTGGGCTACCTCTGGGTGGGCGAGCTGCAACATTGACTCCTTTGTCCTCCATGTATAGCACTAGACCTTGCTGTCTAGTTCAAGCTATAACCCGGCATACGTGCCTGGACCCAGATTTGGGTTTGTGAAACTGCTTGCCTCATTAGACCCACATTGCACTTAGTGGCTCAATGAGCAGCACAGACCAGCATGGTTCAAGCCTCAGCTCATTCCGAACCTTCCCCTCCCCTTTATCCCCATTTTAATCGGCCTTTAGGCTTTCGACCTTGTGTCAAGCCTTGTCTGGTGGGAGACATTGGCAAATAGTCCCTGGATGCTCTCAGGAGCCACTCCCTGAGCGAGGCTCCGAAAGGCTGAATCCTACATCTAGTGGTTGCATTCACCTTTCCCATCACATACCTATGCACAAACGGTCCTTTTAAGGGCCATTAGAGGTTTCCTTCTGCGGGTTTGAGCATCTCTGACATTCTTTATTGACCAGTCGAAGTAGAAGGCCCCAAAGGCAAACACGAAGAGGACTCTAAGACCAGCCGGTCTTAACCATTCGGTCGATTCCCCCTTGTTTGCTTGGCAGCGCAGCGCTAAAAGAACGAGCTAGCCTTTAGCAACCACTTCACTATTGCCAATCTTAGCCGCGGCCTCCTGGCCTGTTCACTCGACAGTGCAGAGCTTTGGCACCGCAAAGCCTTAGCTACTGTCTCGATACATCCGAACAGCTTTGGCACGGTACAGCCATAGCTACCGTCTCTGATACATCCGCACAGCTTTGGTGCGGCAAAGCTTTAGCTACCGCCTCGATACGTCCACAAGGCTTTGGCACAGCACAGCCTTAGCAAACGTCCAATATGTCCGCATGGCTTTGGCACAGCAAAGCCATAGCTACCACCACCAACATGTCCGTACAGCTTTGGCGTGGCGCAGCCTTAGCTACCGTCCCGATATGTCCACACAGCTTTGGCACAGCAAAGCCTTAGCTACCATCTCAATACGTCCACATGGCTTCGGCACAGCAAAGCCTCAACCATCATCTCCGATACGTCCGCACAACTAGAGGCATGACGAAGCCCTAGCTTCACCGATTCGCTTGCTCGACTTCATATGTGCAAAGGCCTGGCAAACCTTAGCCACGGTTTCCCTGTCCATTCACTTGGTCCGCAGTACTAAGACATGACTCAGTCTTAGTCGTCAGCTCGCCCGACTCTATGCGACCAAGCTGCCAACAACGACCTTGACCACGACGCTCCAGCAATGCAGCATCCAGTCCATGTACGACGCGCTGTACGGACTGCCCTAGCATTGCAACAACTAGCCCTCGTACGATTCGCTGTATGGGCTAGCAACTATATCGACCCCCCTCCCCCCAGTTAACCCAACATACTGTCAAAACCGGGACATCGATTTACCCACCACGACCGACCTCAGCTTCCCACAACAATCGTCCTGCTGCATTCAACAACTTGACCAACCTCAGCTTCCTGCAACAATCGTCCAGCTGCATTTAACGACTCGACTGACCTCAGCTTCCCACAATGATCATCCAGCTGCATTCAACGACTCAACCGACCTCAGTTTCCCGCAATGATCGTCCAGCTGCATTCAACGACTCGAACGACCTCAGCTTCCTGCAATGATAGTCCAGCTGCATTCAACGACTCGACCGACCTCAGCTTCCCACAATGATAGTCCAGCTGTATTCTGCAACTCGACCAACATCAGCTACCTGCAACGATCGTCCAGCTGCACACATCTACGACTCGACCATACCAGCTACCAACATCACCCATCTAGCTGAAAACACAAATACTACTACCACAAACTTTACACCGCGCTTGTAAACACAACAATAAATTGTCATATTTGTTATATTTGTTACTTCGCCTTTGTTTCCTTCATTGTCTTTGGCTGTCATTACTTGCATGCTTAAACTTAAATCCTTTGCAGGGTCGACATGCTTATCAGCTCCGCAACAATCTGATCTAACCTATGAGTATCATAGAAATTACTTATTTATTGAGACATCTATTTTTTGGTTCTATGAAAAATCTTTGATCCATTTTTTCAAGAATGTTCAAATCTATGAGTTTACTGATTGGCTTTAAAATATTTTAATTAAGTGAAGTTTGGATCCTTTTTTCTAGAATATTCTGATTTACATTTTCTTAGCTAATTTTACTAAAAAAGAAAAAGAGTGGATCCTATAACTATCATTTGGTCTGGTCATCTGGCTGATATTAGGTAATCTGTTTGTACCTCAAAATCCCAGAGAACTTTATGCATCTCATTCACTGGGACAGATTCTGGGTTGTGCATAAACCACATATTCATATGGTCAAATTCAAATTTCTTGCACAACTCCCAGTCTTATATTCATTTTATGCTAATTTGCTGCATTCACTTATGACCACTTAACCTACATTTGCTATTTTGTTGCATCTTATCAATTTTTGCTTTAATGTAGTTGGTCTTTATGGTATTGTTTTGTGCTGCTATTAGAAGAGATTCAGTTTCTCTCTTAAAGTTTCCTTTTTTAGCCATGTCCAAGTCTTCTCGTATGAGATTTTGCTTGTTTTTTATTTTGAATATCTATATAATTGCTTTTCTTTCCATTTCTGTTTCATAGTTATTTTTGTTCTATTGATCCTTGTGTTGTTAGCGTTGTTTCTGGTCACTATAATTAGTCTTTCTTTGCACTTTTTCACATAGTCTTTGAGAATCTTTATATCGATGTGTCAACACTATCTTAAATGCTAGTGGATCCCCTTCCTCCTTCTTTTCTTGACACATATAGTCTGTCCAGATTAAAATCAAAAGCTGAAACTTTTCAATTAAACTACAAAAACTACTTAAAAACAAAGAACTTTGTTTTCCAGATACTCTCTCTCAGATAAATCCCGCAAATTACACAAAAATTTGCAACACTTTATCCTTTCCATCTTTTCTTTCTTGCTTCTTTGTAGAAAATTTGTTTCTAAAATTTTGTCATCTGTATTATCTTTTTAAAATCAGTATCCGAACTAAAAAACTGCAGAACTTGAAAATTGTAAATTCGGCAGTTAATGTCTGCTCAGATCTGATTGGCTGTTTTGAAGTTGTGCCGTTAGCCCCCACCTCTACTGTTACTTAAGGGAGACCCACAAGGGTTCTTCCTCTTCTTTTGTTTTTTGTTGTTTTTTTTTTCAGCATGTGCAGAAGGCCTTGCTTGGCTCACTCCTTTTGCATTGCGAGCTCTTGTTTATTTGCCTACGACTTGAGGCAGTTTTTTCTTAAGCAAGGTAGCTTGAGCAAATAGGCCTATTTAGTCGCTATAGGCTTACAGGGTTTTTATTGTTACTTGTTGAAACAATAAGCCTACTGCAGGCTATCTGTGGTTTTGATGTTCTGTCCCCTTCAAAAGAAAGTTGAGTCTAAGGTCTGGAGACGGTATTATTGGACTTTTTGCCGACAAAGGAAGCTGTTGGCCAGGTCAGAAAATGTGGTAAAAGCCTTCGTAGGCTCAACAGAAGAAAATCCGAGTTGAAACAGAAAGATATTCATCTAAAAAGAAGAAGGGGTGGTCTACTCGAAGTTCACTTAAAGAAATAGTAAACTTCATTTTTTACCAGTTTACACAGAAAACTAGAAGAACACAGTTGTCCTGGTTGATTCTGTACAAGAAGGAGACACTGAGAAGAATAAACCCCAAAAAATTGGTTTCAAAATGAACTTTGACATAAAATACCATTATCATTAATAAAAGTTAAACTGATAATTGGTGGTTGACAGCATAGCTTAAGGCAAGTTAGTCGTATTTCTTTATAGCTTCTTCTTTTTTTGATTATTGTTGTTACTTGAATGTATGTTATTTTTGTTACCTTAGATTCAGTGTTTTCAACAGGCATAGGGAAAAATATGCAAAGCTGCATTTTGTAAAGTTCATTTCTCTTGAAATAAATTATTTGTGGGAACTGGTTGTTTTGTTTTTAAGAAATATAGACACACTTTTCTTTCAGGTATCACAAGTAAGCTTCCCTTCCCCCTTTTTTTGATCTCCTTTATTTTTATACTTTTTTCTCCCCCTTTGCCAGGCCTGACAGTTACTGCTAGATAATTTCTTGGGCTGGGCAGAGATGAAGTCTATTCAATTTGGGTAGAGTTGTACTTTATAGCAGATAAATTTGTTAACTTTTCATGTGTTGGTTGTTATAATTTAAGACCTAAAACCTAGCATATTCATTTAATTGAGCACGATTTCTCAAAGAATTTACAACTTTAAAATTACTCATTAAAGCCTCCTAAAAACATTATCCCCTTACATTGCGAATTTGGCATTTTACTGTCATTCCCTTCATACTATATTTGATTTAGAGTTCTTTTATATTGCAAATTTTGTTACTTAAATTCCTTTTATATTGCAATATTCTGATATCTAATTTCTTTTACCTTTCCCAGGGAAAGGAGTAGTGCCCTTCCCTAGACCTCGGTGTTGTAGCTATTGAAAAGGGAGCCTTCGGGTTGCCCTTGACTATGGTCACCAACTTACTTTTACCCTTTAAAAAATAACTACACAAAGAATGTAAATATAAACAAACTATTGGAAATTATTTATGGAGTGCACATGGGGACCCAAAATTCTCCTTCTTCAAGCTTTTGCATCTGTACGGACCAGCCACTAAAACTACATGGAACTGAAAGAACTGTTACCAAGGTGAATGCTATAGTTAAGTCTGCAGAAAACACCTCTTTTTGCAATTCTTCTTTCTTAATCTATTTCTCTAAATATAACCCCCTTTTTTCAACCAAATTGTGGTTTTGTTCCTTTTCTCTTGTCACATCTCGTGCTACAGTAAGCCTTATTTTTCCTTAAACTGCAGATGCAGATTTTGTCTCATTCTCAACAGATAAAATTCCAACAGAACAATGAATGCAATTCTGGGCATGAAATAATCTTAGTTACTAGTAAAACTGAATAATAAACAGTCTTTGAAGGGAGCAAAGTTTTTATTTTTATGTATATTATTCCTGACTAATCAGGTTGTTAAGAAAAAATGTTCTCAATAATCGTAGGTTACAAGTAGTTTAGACTCTACTTACATGGCTGCCAGGTCTTTAAGTGGCATGGCCTTGATAAACTCATATTGCTGCTTGAAAGAGTTTCCAAACTAAGAAATTTGGATTCTTATTTGCTCAAAATTCTTATAGCTTCTGTAATCTTCAACAATAAAACAGATTTTGTTTTGTTAAAATATTTATGAGCAGTCTGTAATTATTTGAATTAATATGTACTCATGTATACCCTCTGATTATATTTAGGATATGAAATTCTGATCCACCCTCCAACAAAAAAAATCACCATATCTCGTATAAAAAATGCTTTTCAGAAACTGTAACAGCTAAATTTAACATTTGTTCAAATTTTTATCCGGTTTGTATAGACTAAAGATAATTATGGTATATTTTGAGCTTTTGAATGAAAAATGTTCTAGAAGACAGTGAAATTGATTTCTGATGAACTGCAGGAACTTTTGAAGGAAGAATATAAATACATAGCCGTGTTTCTTCCTCTCTCTGCTTCGAACTTTATCTTTCTACTCACTATTTCTTTTACCAGTTATTTTCTAATTCATTCTCTCTCTTTTTTTATCACTAGTCTCCCTCTCCCTGTAAGGAGAGTACATGTGTGGTGTAGTGGCTAACATGCTAGACTGCGATATCAGAGTAAGCGATTTCAAACACCTGTCACGCTTTAACGTTTCACTTGGTAGAAGTATAAAATGCTCCTATTCCCCAGCTATGGGTTATATAGTACCATTACTGTTCTTCTATAAGGATGGCTTTGGTATTAAATAAACCAGAAAGGTCGACATGCTATTTTAACAAAGAACCCGGCTCTCTCTCTCATCCTTGTGCATAATATGCACTCCTGACTTTTTTAGACATGAAAAAGTAGATCTTAAACACAAATAATTACGGTATTTTCTATCGAAGGTACTGGTTTTAAGTGTATTATCTAAAACAAAAAAATTTTGTCTGATCAGATGAAAATATGTTCAGACCATTATATTATTGTCAGATCATGGTCATTTCGGTAAATACCAATAAATAAAAAAAAATACCAATATCTAATCATGTTACAGCTGCAACCAGGGTAGTAAACATTGTTGTTCACATAAATAAATAAAATAAAATATATAAATATATCATATACACCCATCAACAATAACAATCTATTACTGTTCATGGATATTACTCGATGGAAGAATACCTGATCTGAGGTTAAAATTTCATTTAAAATTTAAAATCATTGTGGAAAAACCCTCTTCAAAAGACTGCTAACAGTGTTATTGGTTGGTTAGTCAGTTGGTTGATTGTTTTATGGCATATCAACCTTAAGTGGTGGGGCGCTCTCGACCGGCTGTGATTGCAGGGGAATGCCGACGTGGTCCGAGGAATTTTTGGAACTGCATGCCGCGTTGGGCTTCGGCCCTGCGATAGGACCCACCTTAAACACGGCCTTGTGCCATATTCGTACGCTGGTGGGGCGTAGGATAAATAACGGCGCTCAGGCGCGCTCCTGGCGAAGCTCTTTTGTGTCCTGTGGTGGGGCGCTCTCGACCGGCTGTGGTTGCGTGCTGCACGGTTCGGTCGGGTGTGTTCCACCACTGGATACATCACCTCTGGCCTCAGGGGGCCTTCCCCCCAGGCTTTAACCCTCTTCGGAGGGGTTGGGTTTATCGCCCAGCGCCTGAGGCGCCCCGAAAAGGGGAATGCCGACGGGGTCCGAGGCATTTTTGGAACTGCCTATCGCGTTGGGCTACGGCCCTGCGACAGGACCCACCTTAAACACGGCCTTGTGCCATATTCGTACGTTGGTGGGACGTAGGATAAATACAGCGCTCAGGCGCGCTCCTGGCGAAGCTCTTTTGTGTCCTGTGGTGGGGCGCTCTCGACCGGCTGTGGTTGCGTGCTGCACGGTTCGGTCGGGTGTGTTCCACCACTGGATACATCACCTCTGGCCTCAGGGGGCCTTCCCCACAGGCTTTAACCCTCTTCGGAGGGGTTGGGTTTATCGCCCGGCGCCTGAGGCGCCCCGAAAAGGGGAATGCCGACGGGGTCCGAGGCATTTTTGGAACTGCCTATCGCGTTGGGCTACGGCCCTGCGACAGGACCCACCTTAAACACGGCCTTGTGCCATATTCGTACGTTGGTGGGACGTAAGATAAATACAGCGCTCAGGCACGCTTTTTGGCGCTCTTTTGTGTCCTGTGGTGGGGCGCTCTCGACCGGCTGTGATTGCGTGCCGCACAGTCCGTTCGGGTGTGTTCCACCACTGGATACATCACCTCTGGCCTCAGGGGGCCGTCCCCCCAGGCTTTAACCCTCTTCAGAGGGGTTGGGTTTATCGCCCGGCGCCTGAGGCGCCCCGAAAAGGGGAATGCCGACGGGGTCCGAGGAATTTTTGGAACTGCATGCCGCGTTGGGCTTCGGCCCTGCGATAGGACCCACCTTAAACACGGCCTTGTGCCATATTCGTACGCTGGAGGGGCGTAGGATAAATAACGGCGCTCAGGCGCGCTCCTGGCGAAGCTCTTTTGTGTCCTGTGGTGGGGCGCTCTCGACCGGCTGTGGTTGCGTGCTGCACGGTTCGGTCGGGTGTGTTCCACCACTGGATACATCACCTCTGGCCTCAGGGGGCCTTCCCCCCAGGCTTTAACCCTCTTCGGAGGGGTTGGGTTTATCGCCCAGCGCCTGAGGCGCCCCGAAAAGGGGAATGCCGACGGGGTCCGAGGAATTTTTGGAACTGCCTATCGCGTTGGGCTACGGCCCTGCGACAGGACCCACCTTAAACACGGCCTTGTGCCATATTCGTACGTTGGTGGGACGTAGGATAAATACAGCGCTCAGGCGCGCTCCTGGCGAAGCTCTTTTGTGTCCTGTGGTGGGGCGCTCTCGACCGGCTGTGGTTGCGTGCTGCACGGTTCGGTCGGGTGTGTTCCACCACTGGATACATCACCTCTGGCCTCAGGGGGCCTTCCCCCCAGGCTTTAACCCTCTTCGGAGGGGTTGGGTTTATCGCCCAGCGCCTGAGGCGCCCCGAAAAGGGGAATGCCGACGGGGTCCGAGGCATTTTTGGAACTGCCTATCGCGTTGGGCTACGGCCCTGCGACAGGACCCACCTTAAACACGGCCTTGTGCCATATTCGTACGCTGGTGGGGCGTAGGATAAATAACGGCGCTCAGGCGCGCTCCTGGCGAAGCTCTTTTGTGTCCTGTGGTGGGGTGCTCTCGACCGGCTGTGGTTGCGTGCTGCACGGTTCGGTCGGGTGTGTTCCACCACTGGATACATCACCTCTGGCCTCAGGGGGCCTTCCCCCCAGGCTTTAACCCTCTTCGGAGGGGTTGGGTTTATCGCCCAGCGCCTGAGGCGCCCCGAAAAGGGGAATGCCGACGGGGTCCGAGGAATTTTTGGAACTGCCTATCGCGTTGGGCTACGGCCCTGCGACAGGACCCACCTTAAACACGGCCTTGTGCCATATTCGTACGTTGGTGGGACGTAGGATAAATACAGCGCTCAGGCGCGCTCCTGGCGAAGCTCTTTTGTGTCCTGTGGTGGGGCGCTCTCGACCGGCTGTGGTTGCGTGCTGCACGGTTCGGTCGGGTGTGTTCCACCACTGGATACATCACCTCTGGCCTCAGGGGGCCTTCCCCCCAGGCTTTAACCCTCTTCGGAGGGGTTGGGTTTATCGCCCAGCGCCTGAGGCGCCCCGAAAAGGGGAATGCCGACGGGGTCCGAGGCATTTTTGGAACTGCCTATCGCGTTGGGCTACGGCCCTGCGACAGGACCCACCTTAAACACGGCCTTGTGCCATATTCGTACGCTGGTGGGGCGTAGGATAAATAACGGCGCTCAGGCGCGCTCCTGGCGAAGCTCTTTTGTGTCCTGTGGTGGGGTGCTCTCGACCGGCTGTGGTTGTGTGCTGCACGGTTCGGTCGGGTGTGTTCCACCACTGGATACATCACCTCTGGCCTCAGGGGGCCTTCCCCCCAGGCTTTAACCCTTTTCGGAGGGGTTGGGTTTATCGCCCAGCGCCTGAGGCGCCCCGAAAAGGGGAATGCCGACGGGGTCCGAGGCATTTTTGGAACTGCCTATCGCGTTGGGCTACGGCCCTGCGACAGGACCCACCTTAAACACGGCCTTGTGCCATATTCGTACGTTGGTGGGACGTAGGATAAATACAGCGCTCAGGCGCGCTCCTGGCGAAGCTCTTTTGTGTCCTGTGGTGGGGCGCTCTCGACCGGCTGTGGTTGCGTGTGGCACGGTTCGGTCGGGTGTGTTCCACCACTGGATACATCACCTCTGGCCTCAGGGGGCCGTCCCCCCAGGCTTTAACCCTCTTCGGAGGGGTTGGGTTTATCGCCCGGCGCCTGAGGCGCCCCGAAAAGGGGAATGCCGACGGGGTCCGAGGCATTTTTGGAACTGCCTATCGCGTTGAGCTACGGCCCTGCGACAGGACCCACCTTAAACACGGCCTTGTGCCATATTCGTACGTTGGTGGGACGTAGGATAAATACAGCGCTCCGGCGAAGCTCTTTTGTGTCCTGTGGTGGGGCGCTCTCGACCGGCTGTGGTTGAGTGCTGCACGGTTCGGTCGGGTGTGTTCCACCACTGGATACATCACCTCTGGCCTCAGGGGGCCTTCCCCCCAGGCTTTAACCCTCTTCGGAGGGGTTGGGTTTATCGCCCGGCGCCTGAGGCGCCCCCGAAAAGGGGAATGCCGACGGGGTCCGAGGCATTTTTGGAACTGCCTATCGCGTTGGGCTACGGCCCTGCGACAGGACCCACCTTAAACACGGCCTTGTGCCATATTCGTACGTTGGTGGGACGTAGGATAAATACAGCGCGCTCCTGGCGAAGCTCATTAAGGAGGAATCCTGCATTCTGTGCGGTCGCATTCACCTTAACTTACGGCGTTGGTCCCACTTCTCGTGGTAGACCTGCCTTTCTCCCACCTACATAGGTATGCACAAAGGTCCTTTTTAGGACCATAAGAGGTCTCTGTCTGCGGGTCAGAGCATCTCTGACTGGTCAGTAATGATCAGTCGAAGTAGACGGCCAGGCGGCAAACACGAAGACGGATTCTAAGACCAACCGGTCTTAACTCTCACTCGGTACCGATAGTCCGATAAGCTGCGCAGCGCTAATGGCACGGACCAGCCTTTAGCTACGGCTTCACTATCTGCGCAGCGCTAAGATAACGCCCATCTTAGCCTCGGCCTCATGGCCTGTCCGCTCGTTCGCTCGTCAGCTCGGCTTTGACCCGACAAAGCCTTCGCTCTCGTCCGCTCGCCCGCACGGCTTTGACCCGACAAAGCCTTCGTTCCCGTCAGCTCGCCCGCACGGCTTTGACCCGACAAAGCCTTCGCTCCCATCCGCTCGTTCGCACGGCTTTAACCCGACAAAGCCTTCGCTCTCGTCCGCTCGTCCGCACGGCTTTGCCCCGACAAAGCCTTCGTTCTCGTTCGCTCATCCGCACGGCTTGGGACCCGACAAAGCCTTCGCACTAGTCCGCTCGTCCGCACGGCTTTGACCCGACAAAGCCTTCACTCCCGTCCGATACGTCCGCACGGCTAGGGGGCCCAGCAAGGCCCTAGCCTTTCCTCGACCTTGACACTCTTGCAAGGTACAACGCAGTCCACGTAACGACTCGCTGTTACGGACTGTTCTACCACTGCAACAACCGGCTCACGTACGACCCGCTGTACGAGCCAGGAACCCGATCGACACACCCCGGTTAACCACAACATACCGTCACAACCAGGGATATCGATCTACCAACCTCGATCGACCATTTAGCTGTACTCAACGACCAGCACCGACCATCTAGCTGTACTCAACGACCAGCACCGACCATCTAGCTGTACTCAACGACCAGCACCGACCATCTAGCTGAACTCAACGACTCGACCGACCTCAGCTTACCAGCACCCAACATCTAGCTGAACTCAACGACTCGACCGACCTCAGCTTACCAGCACCGACCATCTAGCTGAACTCAACGACTCGACCGACCTCAGCTTACCAGCATCCAACATCTAGCTGTACTCAATGACTCGACCTACGCCAGCGACCCTCGTCGAATGCCCAGCTGCGAACACATACAACCGCCACGGATATTTACATTCACGATTGTAAATACGACGAAATAAATTGTCATTTGTAATTATCATCATCTCACCTTTGTTCCTTCCTGTTGCTTTGGCTGTTCTCATTCACATAAATACATTTGCGGGGTCGACATACTTATCGGCCCCGCAACAATATCAAAGTCTGTTTAACTGACCCCTGCTGGAAGCTTTCCACTAAAAGAAAGTCATTACTTTCATTACAAAGGAATTTACTTAACTAAGTAATCATTTCTTCACTACACACTGATTATAGTTATACCAGTTGTAGCATTAGTAGTTGAAGTAGCAAACAAAAATTAGCATAATATAGATATATACTTACTTCTGGTATATCACCTACAATCGCTTTTTCAATCAGATCTAACCACATATGCCAAACTGTAAGCTCTATAGCCCCACCAGGAACAATTTCATTCTCTTTTAGGGTTGAAGTATCAACTAACTCTGCTGAAAAAAAACAACACAAATTTAGATGATTAAGAATAATTGACAATTTTTTATACTGTATCATCTATAAATAAGTACACCCCTGACAATTTTTATTAAAAAGTTGATTTTCTTCTAAACCAAAATTTTATTATTTTTAGTGGAACATTAAACAACTAAAATGAATATCATTATTTATTAGCATTGAAAGTCTTTAATCAAAAATAAAATTGCATAAATATATATGTACATAAGAGGCATATTTATTTTCAGAGGTATGTGTAGCATAACAATTATTATCATACGAAATCAAATAGATGATCCGAGTTCAAATCCTGGATGAGGCTACTTGTGCTAAAGTCCTTTAGAAAGGCATGAATCCATCTGTTCACCTCCAATATATAGGTAAACAGTAGCGTAGATTTGATCCGTTAACCTTAGTGAAGCAACCAGTTTTGGAAAAGGAAAACTCTGAATTCAAATCAGCTAGACTCTGCATAATAATTGACCTTGTGTCACATACTGCCCATGACAGAGGAGTTGGATAAATACAGATTTATTTTAAGACAGCTAGATATTCTAAGTTTTGGTTACAGAGTTTACATAGGTTAAAGTTTTGTAATGAATAATAGCTAATAATATTCATTTTGATTGTATAATGTTCCACTAGTGTTTGCCAATGGTCTAGGAGACCAGGGTTCAATCCTAGGTCAAGTCATACCAAAGACTAAAAGAATGGTACTTGATGGCGCCTTGTTTAACACTCAGCATTATAAGGTAAAGATCAAGGATAAAATGGAGCAATCCAGGGAATGGAGTAGCACCCTTCCCTATACCTTGGTGTAGTAGCTATTGAAAAGGGAGCCTTCAGGTCACCCTCAACTAAGGTCACCAACTTTACTTACTCTAGAAATGATAAAATACTGATATCTTTGATTTTTGATTAAAAAATTGTTAGGGGTATAATTATTTATGGGCAATTCAATACAAAGGTCTGCTAAAATGTTCATAGGCTGACCAAGATACTTCCATGAAATGTGACTAAATAAAGTTTTTTTTTCAACATAGTTGTCCTTGTGGTCCAAACACTTCTTCCATTGGTGTTGCAATGTATGAATCTAATTGGCAAAAAAAGTTATCAATAGCAGATATGACAACATCGAATGAACTTTTCAGCCCACCCTTGTGTATCAACTATCATCATTATGAATGATTATATCATAAATATATAGACACACAAAACTAGCATAATATCTGTCAAAAATAGTGGCATTGTTTATTTATGGATCAGAGTGTAGGATAGAAATCTCATGATTATTTTGAAATCCCTAAGTTATTATTCTGAAAAGTATAAAATGTAAAAAACATAAAGAATAAGAAAAAATTACATAAATATGGAGATGATTTTTTTTTGGTTTTAAATTTAAATTTCCTTTTCTGTTTTTTTCTTTCTTTTTCTTTTTTTTGCATCTATGAGAGATATAAAAACAAACGCAAGTCAAATTCATCTAAATATTATTGTAAAAAATGTAATCACCTTCATTTTCAATGAATACAGCTCAATAAACCTAAGATTAGATCAATAGGCCGGGAGGTTAGGTTCTTCCACATCTTCCATTTGTATATATATATATATATATATATATATATGTATATATATATATATGTATATATATATATATATATATATATATATATATATATATATATATATATATATATTTATGTATATATATATATATTTATGTATATATATATATATATATATATGTATATATATATATATATATATATATATGAAGTAAATAAGGACTGGGAATATCTAAAGAATGAGTGCTCAATGCACTGCTATTTAATGCAAAATATATTTTTTATTTAAAAAACAAGAAATTTAGAAATAGTATTCCATTTCTATGATAAATTTTATTTGCTTATTCCATCTGACAAACTTGGAAATGGAATACTATTTGTAAATTTCTTGTTTTTAAAAAGATATATATATATATATATATATATATATATATATATATATATATATATATAAAGAAAAGAACTTTTAAAAAATCCTAGTGGGGACCACCCTTCATCTGAAGGGGCTCATCAAATGTTTAGCGACCTTTTATATAATAAAAGATTCAAAGTTCAATATGTCTCTCAAAAAAACATGATTGCTGATGAAGAAACTCTTCCATTTTGTTTAATAAAATGTGCCTGAGAATATTATTTCTTTTATTTTAGCCAATGCTATGTACTTCTGCTAGTAGAAATACTTATAATAAACATATAACCTCTAAAAAGTGATGTGAACAGAAATCAAAGATGCTAAAATGGTCAAAGAGCATAACAACAAAAATGTTGTGACTATAATAACCAAAAAAAATAAGCATACTAATTAGGGTCTCAAAAGTTCAGATAAAATATGCCAAAAATCAAGTTTCTGTATGATTTTGTTATACAGAAAATTCTTACACAAGATACCCTAGGTAATAGTCATTAGTAAATTTGCCTTGTTAATTGTTCAACTAACAATACATGGATATCCCAGGCCTATGCTATAGTTAGTCACTATATAAGTTGATCCAGCATAATACAAAAGTTAGCAAGTTTTAAAAGCGATTCCTAACATACTGAATTCAATCCTTTTGGGGCAGGAGGTACCCATGGCAACATAATGGTCTATGACATAATAATAAGCAAGTTCAAACTCCAGTTGCACTATTACATTCACTTTTGGGAAAGGTATGAACACCCTCATTCATCCCCCTCATCTATGGGTTAAATAGTACCACTACTGTTCTTCTACAATGATGGCTTTGGTATTAAATAACCCACAAATGTTGATATGTCATCAAACAAAGAAACCAAACCAAACATCTGAGGGTAACTCAATTAAATTGGCAATGGACCATCACCAAGCAGACTGAAGATCATATTGTTTGATACCAATTGCTTTCAAATTGATTTCTCTTCATACTAATAGTGGTTAAAACATCTAAAGTCCTAAACCTTTAAAAAGCCTCTCTACTCTGCTAGATTCGTTCAAAGACTGCAAGAGGCTGAATGGCTATTTCAAAGAGGTTTTCTTCTCAATCTTTGGTTTAAAATATTTTCAATTCTTTTGGCCTAAATGTATTTTACCTGTATTTGAACTGTTCATATTTCTAAAATCAATAAATTAATAATCTTTATTTATCTATTTATTTATGTGTATGAGTCATGTGAACAAACATTATGCCTTGTGACAAATTCTTCATACAAAAATACAGTTGACAAGCCACTTTTTCTCCAATTTCTCTCTAATGATTGTCTGATCCACATCAGGTTTTAAGTAATAGACTCTAAGATTACATAATTTTGATAATTTAAATTTTAGACCAGCTCTGTGATTTTAACATTGAGCCCTTTTTATGCACTTTTCTAATTCACATTTTTTCTATTACTATTATATACATACGTATATATATATATATATATATATATATATATATATATATATATATATCAGAAATATCCAGTCAGCCTCCAAAGACAATGGGTGTGGATTATTTGCATATAGAATATATGAGGAATTTCATATAAATTTGTGGGAGTGCTCAATGTATGGCTATTGTTATATATTCCCTATCCAAGTTTATATAATAAAAATCACATATAGATTGTATACAATGCAATTAGAAGAAAACTCAAACCTGGTTAAATTATCATTATAAATTTATTTTGGCAAAGAATATCATTATACTATTCGTCTCATCAGATGACTTCACATGTTTAATTTGAGGTTGAAAACCTCAAATGTGTGAAGTCATCTGATGAGACGAAGAGTATAATGATATTCTTTGCCAAAATAAATTTATAATGATAATTTAACCAGGTTTGAGTTTTCTTCTAATTGCATTATATATATACATATATATATATATAAAGTAAAGTTAAGTTGGTGACCATAGTCAAAGTCAACCCAAAGGCTCCCTTTTCAATAGGTACTCCACCAAGATGAAGGTTAGGGCACTTTTCCTTTTCTTGGATTGCTCCACTTAACTCTTGATATGTACCTTATAATGCTGATAGTTAAACAAGGAGGTATCAAGTACCATTTTTTGAGTTTTGGTATGATTTGACTTGGGATTGAACCCCAGTCTCCTGTACCATTGGCGATTACTCTACCCGCTAGACCAATGGGCTGTATATATATATATATATATAGAGAGAGAGAGAGAGAGAGAGAGATAAAAATGTCACCATTTAAAATTTTTCATTTTGCACATGCACTTTGTTTCAGGTTTTGTCTAGAGTGCAGCAAACTTAAGTCAGTTGGGAGGAAAGCAGCACCATGGTGTTATTCACTTGTATAGAAATTTAGAAATGTCATACTGTATGGAATGGCATTCACACCAGAATCTCCAAAATGAAAATTTCCATGTTTGGGTTTTAATTTGAGGACAGTAAAGCAGATTCAAAAAGATTTAGATGAGTTCAATGAGGATTATGAAGGTGTCGCAGCTTGGAAGCCTCACTCTGATCATTCTGATTAGAAAAGAACTCCTGAATTTCTTGATGAAATCCAGACCATGATTGATAACAACCCCAGAAAGTCAGTTATGTCCATAGCCAGGGACATATTTTCTTATCAGGCTGGTAGTGCATGAAGATATTCAGTATTTATGATACAAGATAAGCAAGGATCAATTTTGATCACAGGCCATGAAGGACAAGAAGAAAGACTATGCTGAATGCTTTTTGACAAACTCAAGCATCCCTTCCAACTGAACATGCTATGGTTTTTCTCTGATGAGAAAAGTTTCTGCCAGAATCACATAGCAAACTCACAGAATAGCAGTTGGCTTGCTCTATCTCCACAAGATGTACTAATTGTGATAAAAAGCAAACACCCAATCCATATCATGCTGTCTGGGGTAGTCCCTAGTGATGGTGACATTGTGTGGCTATTTATCTTCCTACAAAGCTTCACACCCAACAGGGAAGCCTACATCAAGTGCCTGGAAAAAGTAGTACTTCCCTGGATTGAGAGGGTGGCTGCTGGAAGACCCAATGTCTGGCAACAAGACTCTGCATCATGCCACACAAACAGGAGAACCTAGTTATGGCTATGAGAAAATTTTTGCAAATCAGCATCATTCCTAACATCTGGCTGACTCCTCAGATTGCAATCCCTTGATTATTATGAGTGGGATACAGCTGAACGAGAGACCAGAAAAAGTCAGTGCAACACCAAAGATGAACTGAAAGCAAGCATAAAAGCAGCATCAACCAATTTAAACAAGGACACTGTTGGAAAGGTTTGCAGGAGATTGTGAATTCACCTGGAGGCCATGATTGAAATCAATGACAATTTCTTTCAATAAATTTAATTTATAATATTTCAAGATATTTTCCTATAATTTTGGTGAATATATCTGATAAAGTGAGATGTCAGTGTTGTTTTCATTTTTGTGTAATTTTCATGACAATTTACCCATCACACTCTGATTATATATATATATATATGTGTGTGTGCGTGTGTGTGCATGTTTGTGGATTGGAAATGGCTGTCTCTCCCTTATTTTTCTTTCAAGTACTTGTTCAATTTGAGGGTCCTTAGTAGAATGTAGCTGACTTCCTTCTTAAATATTAGACTATACATAAAGCATTAAGAAAATTTTGTAGACCCACTTTTGCACACCCACATCAACTCAGAGGTATGAAGGTGTTGGATGTGCATTCCTCTATGTAACTATCACTTTTAGTTGATTTCATGTAGTAGTGAGAAAAACGTGGATGGTTTATTTGTTTAATGGCAAATCAACTCTTTATGGGTTATCTAATGCCAAAATTTGATTCTTTGTAAATGCTTGATTGTAATCAACATTTTATTACAATCATTTTTTGAATCATACTTTTTTTGGGATCAATAATAATCATTAATTTTTACACAGTTATATTGTTTCAAGCATTTCTATACTATGTGTAATTGTCAAACAGATCTATTTGACCCACAGAGGAGACCCTAACAGACACAGCCACTCCAGGTTAGGATGAACCTAGGAGTACTCCACACTCCTCAGAGCTCTAGAACTGAAGTCTCACCACTGGATAGTGTCATACTCAAAATGGAAAATATATTTGTAGGATTATTATATATAAACATACAAAAGATTTTCTCAAATATCTAGGTCTCTCACAAACTTTCATTTCTCCTAAAACTTCATGTACACATACAGATGATAAAGACATTGCTCCGTAGACATTTTCATTTACTCATTTTGTATTTGAAGTGATATTAGACAGTGGCTATATATAATTTGCATAAGAAGGAATAGGATAGATACATAGCCATGCTACTAATGGATATACAAAATGAGAACATTAACCTACAGTTTTGAAACAGTATAATTTACTTGATAATATCATAACAGTAACCTTTCTATTAGGTTTACTCAGATAATAAAATAGAACAAACAATTTAAGCCAAAACAATTCATTTAAGGTGAGTCAAAAGTTTTGCAATATGACTCAATTTGATAGCTCTAAATACTTTTGACAAGGTTGTAAAGGTGATGAACCACTGGACTACTCACCAGATTTACTTCTAAGGCTTGGAGCACAGCCTCAGAATTCACATTTTTAGGCCTAACTGACCTGAAATTTCTTGAACAATCTGGCTACTGTTCTGTGATCAAGTACACCTTCACCTTTTGCACAACAAACGTTATTGGTTGCTTTCACAGTGTTATGTCCCAGTTTGAACTAATAAAACATAAGTTCTCAAATTAGACTGAATTGTATGTTCATCTGTGCAACTTTCAAATCACACAAGAAGTGAAACAACACACAACATGGTTCATCACCTTTACAACCTTTTCAAAAGTATTTAGAGCTATCAAATTGATTCATATTGCAAAACTTTTGACTCACCTTAAATGAATTGTTTTGGCTTAAATTGTTTGTTCTATTTTATTTGTACTGAAATTAAATTTTTTATTTGATTATTTTGCTTGAATGAAGGATTGGAATGAATTTTATTTAGAAAGAAAAAGTCAGTAAAATGCAAAAACAAAAAACTATTGATGGCACATTTAAATTCCTTTTGGGACTCTCAAATTGAACAAATACACAAAACTGGAAAATTCTATGGAATTGACGTCTAAAATAAATGGTCACAAAGACTATGATAGTAATACCAAAAACTAGTAAATTCTCATAACAACAAGTAATGGATTCTAATAACAACAACAATAATAATTACAGAAATAAATAACACAAGTCAACAAATAACAACAATTAATACATTCTAAGAATAGCAACAATAATAATAATTACAGTAAAAAATAACAATAACAGCAACAACAATAACAACAACAACAGCAAATAATAATAATAATTGGAGATGAGAGAAAGAATCAAGATCATCCAGACCACAGCACTAGAATATTAAATGTCCTGGAAATCTAAGGAGACTTACTGTCACTCAGACTTTAGTGAAAAACTACCAGTTTGAGCTGGTGCAAAAACCTCGTCAGTAAAAATAAATAAATAAATAAATGAATAATAATAATAATAATAATAATAATAATAATAATAATAATAATAATAATAATAATGAAGAAGAAGAAGAAGAAGAAGAAGAAGAAGAAGAAGAAGAAGAAGAAGAAGAAGAAGAAGAAGAAGAAGAAACAACTGCAACAACAGCAAGATAATGGTTTGTGCCTAATATGGTGTGGGGTATAACGGGTCATATTGTTTAACTTTATTAAATTCTAGTTTTCTGTGGTTATAACAGGGAATATCTGACAAGGAGGGCGGGGGAACGATTCCAACTCTCAACATTAAAAGTTCATATTAATAACCAGACCTTCATCCAAATAGGTTAACCTCTGTAGATCGTACGGAATTCCAGTCGCCAATTCCAAGAGTCTTTTCAACTCTTCAATTGTCATGTCTGAGGATACATAAACTATGAATATTTCATTTCCTAAAAGACGAATCTTCAATTTCGTTGGATGGGTGTCTCTCCAACGTTTTGGGCCGTTTTTTTTATTTTTTGACATTTTTAAAGATCTATTTATCTATCTTTTTTGTCCGTAATGAACCGTTTCGTTTTTAATTTTGTGAGTTTTATTTTTCTTTAAACGTTCATTAAAAAATGCCACTCTTTATACGATCTTGAGTCGAATCTATTCTCGCGATGAGATGAATATTTCAGGAAAAGATGGAAATACCTTGTTCCATCAAAACTACATTGTTTAGTTACCATGGTAATATTTACTGTGAAATTACTTTTATTATTGAAATTTTGAAAACAAAAATGAAAATTAATAATGTAAGTACAAAATTTAATGTCAAAATATCTTATTAATTAAAAAGGTTAAATTAAAATTATTAACATTATTTTTTTTATATTCGGTGCTGAACTGTTTAACGGAAGCTGAATTGTATGGCATAGAAATGGAGAAACTCTCCTCGCTTGTTAGCCGAAGGCTTTTTCCCGGCCTCGTAAGTTTCATTCATTCAATTTCTAATCTACATTTTTTACTTATGTAACTAATATTAAATGACAAATTCAGAATTGTTTTAGTTTTGTTAAAATGAAAAAGAAAAAATTGCCGAAGAGAAATGTACCCCGAGTCTTCTGTCCTTCAACAATATACAACCGATGTGTTAAGTTTTTTAAGTTTTATTTTGTAAATAATTTCTTTATTTTAGTAATGTAATTTTTCAAGTTTTTGATACAAAATCCTTTTATTTTCATGATAGTGTTTTATCAATCTTATTTATATCAAGTCTACTTGGCTTTTTGAGAACGTCCTTGGTTTGTATAGTAGCGGACGGTTTTTTTTAGAAACGAATTCTATTTCGTTTTTATCGGAAAATAAACAAAAATATTTACTTATAATTATAATGCTACTTAGTTTTGGGTTGAAATATTTCATATTCTTTCCACCAAAGTTTTTCTTATTCATAATTACTTAAATTTATGCTGTTTTAAATATTACATAAGGTGTTTTACAATTGTATAACAATGTAAATATGTAATTTTTATGCAGTCACAAGGGAGGTAATTCTTGGTTCGATCTTGGCTTTTTTGATCATTAAACTCTCCGTTCCTATTTATGTGACATTGGATAACGGTGTGCATAAAGTTTCAATGCAACAATTAGAATAAAAACTATCATAATTAAATGTTTAATATACCATAGTTTGGAGGTGTACTTAGCGTAAAGGTGATCGATGTAGTAAATGGAATCAGTGACCATAGACGAGACTGTTTGTATTTCACTTTGTGCTAATGCCCTTGAGAAAGGCATGATTCAGTTTGTTCAGTCCTCCCCAGCTCTGAGTAAATAGTGGGACAGGGCTCTTTAACTTTGGTAGAGCAACCAGTTTAGTGTAAAGACAACTGAATTCAAACTTGCTGCTCTCTGCTTAAAAATTGTATCATATCCTGCCTGTAGAGGAGGAGTTAGGTAAATACCTAGTTTCCATCATCTTCTTTAATGTTATTCCCTTACAAGCCAGAGTTGAAGCGAAAATCTCATTTAGTTCATAACTGTTGTTTATATTCTGTATTTCATGGCAGCATTTTTAGTTGATCCATTCCTTTCAAGCCGTTCAATTGGTCGTAATCTCTTTCAGTTATTTCGCCCGATCAACGTAGCTTACAATAGTCTGACTTTATCTCCTACAGAAGTGTAACCCCACACACACACATACACACATACTCCAAGACAATCCTGGATGTGACACTAAACCACATGAGGCTCCAGATCTTTCCATTACACCCAGGCCCACTCTTCTGAAATGATAGTACCTGTTGGTGTCCCATCTATGGGTCAAATGTTTAAAAATTATTTATATTAGTTAGGAATACTTTATATATATCAATATGCAAAAATAAAAACTCGTAAGAAACCTATACACAAAAAATTTAAACATAAACGTACAATGTACACAATTCCTTAACCTCTTGGCAGATGGGTTAACATGCTGTTAAGATTGATCAGTAAATCTTTTTATGACAGCATTTTTAGTTGATCTATTCGTCAACTGTTAAATTGATAGTTTCTGGGATTTTTTGCTGTTTATCACATTTTTACCTAATTTATCCTTCAGATGTTAAATTCTGCTGCTGTGATAGTATGGAACATCCTATTGCTACATTCAGTCCTCCTTCATTTGAAATCATTCTGTTCTCTCTTTTGCAAGGGTCTTTAGCTCCCTCAGCCACTTGCCAAATTTTAGGGCTTTCAGTTCTGCATTTTGGAGGTCTGCAAGTTTATGCTGTGACAACCCCTTTGTCTCCAGTATTATAGCAAATTCCAGGAATTTTTGTGCAGATGTTTCATCAAATTTCTGGACCACATTACCAAACATGAGCCACCCTAGTTGTACCAGTCTTGTTGATAGTAGAATGACGTTGAGCATCTTGTACAGAGCCTTGTTGGAGATTTGTACAGAGCCTTGTTGACCATCAATGTCTTGTGATAGTTCTTAGATGTTTTGATGGCAGGCATCAGGCTTATCCATAGCTGCCAGGATTGGGTTCGTTTGTTTTACTCATTCTCCAATGATAGCTGCATCATAAACATAAGGTCTAAAAAAAATTTAGCTTCAGATTACTTTTACCATGCTTTTAACCTGGATTACATTAATAATTATCAATTTACCATAATCTATCAAAAAATTATATATTCTTTTTTTGGTTTTCATTGGTTCCAATGATTTGAAAATTAAAAGAATGAATTGATATTTTCACCCAAGAAGAAATTAAATATTAAATATCTCTGAATTGAAATCTGATAGCCTTCCACTTTCTGTCAGCATATGGGTTTAAAGTGAGGTATCTGTTCATCTCCCTCAGTTATATTCTTACCATCAGGTGAAGTGTGGGAAAAAAAAAGATAAGACAAAATGCACCTCATGACACTGGTCACATAGAGACTGGGGCCATTTTTGGCCTTGTTCCTGTGTATGCATGTATAATAATCTGATTATAAAATTCTAGCTGATGTGTTTTCAGGTGAACATTGTATCTATTAACTAACAGAATGTCTCTAACTGAACTCTTTAATTCACTCAGTGATAGTATACTGGCCATATTCCTTTTTTTTGTCATGACAGCCCAACCAAAAAATAAAAAACTAACTGGTCATGTGTTGCATAGCACAACCAAAAGAATATAGTTAAATCCTTTCTGAATTGAAATGAGGTTTATACTTAACGGAAGTTCTTTTCTTTCAGGTTCAATTTGCTGGTCGTGGGTTTCACCGAGGAACCCCTGCTTGTGGAGATGGCCTTTTCGTGGTTTGTAATTCTCTTATTAATTCTATCTACCATCATTTAATTCAAATAAAACATTTTTTTTATCCAGTTTTTTTTTTATTACTGGAGAAATAGCATGATTATGAAGATATTGCTAAGTGAAACAATAGTTAACCAATCTGATAGTTTTTGTTTGTCATTCGTGCCTTTAAGATATAGCTGCACTCTGACTGGTTGATTACTTTCATTTGATTTAATGTTACTTGAAAATTTTTAACATTTTTATAAAAATTTTACCCATTTTCTCAGAATTTTGTTTTAGCCTCAAATAACACATCTTTCCAAATCAAAAATTAAATTTGCTTTTAAAAGAAAAACAGTGCTTATAATTTGAAAAAGCTTTCTTTACTGGAGAAATAATCCTTTAAATCTAACTATATGACATCCAAATTCACACTATATAAGGTATTGCTGTGTGTGTGTATATATATATATATATATATATATAATAGAGGAGTCAAAAGCTTTACAATTTGGTGCAATTTGACTGTTCCAGATACTTTTCCCAAAGATTGTAAAGGTGATAAACCACTGGACTGTGAGATGTTGAGCTCGCCTGATACTCTCCAAGTGCTACTTGTCAGATTTGCCTCTATGGCTTTGAGCATGGCCTTGGAGCCCAGGGTTTTCAGCCTACTTGACCATCTCTGATCAGCAGGTTCTTGTAATTTGAGCAAAATTTCTTGAACCATCTTGTTGCTATACTGTGATCAAGTGCACTTTTGCTTTTCACACAACAAATGTTTTTTGTTGATTCCATGTCATTATGGCCCAGTTCAAACTAAGAAAGTATAAATTCCTGAATAAGTTGAATATTTACAGCTTTCAAATCACATGTGGAATGAAACAATGTACTACATGTCTGCAAATCAATTGCCACAATACTACCAACCACAGTAGGTGTCTACTTCAGTCACATGATGTATGTGCTGAAAATTAGCACATGACAAAATATTACAAAACATTTGACTCGCTCTAAAATATTTTAGGTAAATTTTCTATCCAAATGAATATATAAAGTTTCTTACTTACAAGAAAGGGGATATTTGTAATATCTTCCTTCCAGTTGTACTATTACATTCATTTTTGGACTAATACCCTTGAGAAATGTATGTACCCCTTTCCCCCCTCCCATTATGGGTTAAATAGTATCACTGTTGTTTTACACGGGTGCCTTTGGCATTGAATAACCCTCAAAGGTTGATATGCCATTAAGCAAAGAAACCAAACCTAATATCTTCCTACTGATAATTGTGTTGGAGATTCTCCTATCAGTCACAGAGTGCTTCTTATATGTGACAGCTTTGATGGTTGTAGTTTAATGTTTGCATTTAATATTCCAGCACAGAGACAGTCCTCAAAACAAGGCTGACAGTGTGTTTGAGTTCACTCCAGAAAACTTGAAGGTAAGTTCATTTCAAAGTCATCACAAAATTTTCCTTTTCAAAATCACATCATTTTTAACTATTTTCTGAATGACCCGAAATATGATAAGTCCTTTTTTTGACCACAATCTTCATCTTTGTTACTAACATAAAATTTCAGCCTGTGCATTTTTGAGCCTTCTTCAGGCATCCATTAACTAGCAAGATATCTAAAACAGAACTCTTTCTTTCACTCAGTGGAGTATATTGGCCATATCTCTTGTTTTGTTATGTCTCTTATCTTTGTTAGGAATTGAACCCAATGCTTCTTAGTTGGGTTTTGGGTCTAATGTTGGTCATTTCTTTTTGTCATTCTTTAAGACACACATATTCATTAACTACTCAACTCAAAGATTTTACCCTACCAGTAGGATTTACAATAACTGACCCCCTCTGAAAAAAAGGATTGTCCTGAATATAACACTAAACTACGTCTAATGATGAGACTTCAATTCTGGAAATCTGGAGTACCCCTTCATTGCCATTACTCGCAGGTTCATTCTGACCTGGAGTGGTAGTACCTGTTAAGGTCCCATCTGTCATGTGGTCTCCCACTGAGAGAAGAGAAATAAGGAATTACTACTATTCCTCCATGTTTGAATTAGCCAAAGATTGACCGTTAAAAGACATATAAAGGATGTAGGTCAGCTTCGGCCGGCCGTTGAAGGAAGAAAAAAATGTGGGTCAGGCTGTCTGTACTCTGTGACCTCACTCGGGTCGCCTGAAAGGGGAAGGAAGAAGGTAGAAGCGAGATGATTGGCTAGGACCCTAAAACGAAAGTGGCACCTTCTTCCCGTCAGCAGAAATAGGGAAAAATAAAATCAGTTTTGGGACAGAGGTCGTGGTGAATGGATCTGATGCCAAACTCCGGGTGAAGCATCAAAACCGGGATTTGCGGAACAGTAGTTGAAATGATGCGAAATATTGAAACTACCGCCGAAATCACCGGGGGAAGACGGAAAGTATCTTGGACAAGAAGAACCCATACCTTCAGGCCAGAGCGATATGCATAAATAAATTCCGTCAACCGTAAAAAAGAAAGAAAATATTCTCCAAAGGAAAGTCGTTGTAAAGATAAGTAAACTTTAAGATTGTTTCTCCCTATATCCAGTTATATACTCTCTCTCTCTCTCAATTTGAAGAAAGACTAAAGAAGAAAGAAAAGAAAAGAAGAAAGACGTTTATGTACTATCCATTAATAATATAGCCGACACGTTGAATATGTGTATCCGCGTGTGTAGTAAAAAGATTGATATATTTTAATGTTCCCACGTGTTGAAGTCATTCATTTGTATCGTCTGCTATCAAAAGTTGCTATTTCATGTTTCTTTTTCAGCTTCTATTCGCCTTATGTTATTCTCGCTTAAATTGTTCTATATGAATTCCTTTAAAAATATTACATGGGAAACCGGAGTTGTCAACTACTATAATTAATATTATTACATCTAAACCTAGAGGTCCATACCTTCCATTGTTCTTGGGGAGGAAGAACTAGTGGCCTTGGTGGGTGTGTGAATAGTGTGAAATTTGGAAACCCCTTGCCAGCGGCGGTCAGTCTAGCCATAAATTAAACACCACATAATATGCCAGTTCCTATATGCCCGAGAAAGGACTCTGAACAAGGGCTTATTCTACGAGGGATCAAGTGCCAGACCGCCCCGTCTTCACACGTGCAAAAAAAATAAACCCCCCGTTTGGTGATAACAATATTTAAATGCACCAGTTCCCATACGCTTTTAGATGGTTGCTCATCCGGGGATCTTTTTATTTTAATTTGCTGTCACACATCCATGGCCCAAATAGATCTTTTGAAAATTATTAGTATTTGAAACGAATACTTAATGTCATAATTGTTTGAGGAATAGTTACTTGAAACTATGTTTGTTTACTAAGAATTATTATTAGTTACTTGAAGCCATATAATTGTGTGTGAGCAAATGACTATTATCAAATAGAAATAATTACTAGAAACCACATAATTATTAGTATTAGAAATACTTGAAACCATATAACTGTGTGCAACTTATTTGTATTAGGTAGGAATATTTGTTATATAACTGTGTGCAAAAATCTCTTAAGAAACAACTACACAAAAAATGTAACTATAAATGTACAATGAACACAATTCCCTAATTTCTAGATGTAAAATAACTCCAGGCAGGTTAACAATCAATCCAGAGAGTAAACTCATGACAAGAAATGGTTTCCAAGTTTTTAGATATAGTAGAAATTCAATTTTTCACTGTCTATTTTCAATGTTATTAATATCTCCAACATACAAGTATTATTTATTTTACAATGGGAGTTCCTGATAGTTGCAGTTAATTGACACATTTCTTTTTTTGAATTGTTCAGTTTTTATCAAAATTATTGGCTTTACATGTTATTTAATCATTTTGATTTACACTTTTTTTACATACTAAAGTGCAACATGTCCTAAAAATGTTATAGGCTTAAAATAACCCTAGACAAATAGACATCAATCAGTTAAGCATTGTGGCAAAACTAGTTCAAATCTCGCCTATTGCTTATTGTTTATCATTTCAACAGCCCAATCAACTGAGGCTGTAGAATACACTGATTGCATCTCTGTAAGGGGTAAGACCCCACCCCCCAACAAGTGTCCTGAATATGACACTCCTTATCATCTGATGGTAAGGCTCCAGTCTTGGATCTTTGGGGAATATGGAGTACCTCTTTCTTGCCATTACTCCCCAGTCCACTCTGACTTGGAGTGGTAGTACCTGTTAGGATCTCATCTATGTGACAAATAGAACTATTTAGTCATTTACCAAACAGGATTTGGCATACAAGGGTTGATATGCTGTGAAACACAACTAACCAACTTTTATTGTTTCAATATTTTCTGCTTCTCACTCCTATAAATTAGGGATGCATGTAAGTTGCAATAAAAAGGTAACTAGAAATTATTTATGAAAAAATACTAGTCAAAATATTATTAATAATAATGTTTTGAGACTTCCAGACCAAATCAAATTACTCTGGATTTTTAGCTCAAGTAAATGTTGAAATATTTTGCATGAATAATTGAATGTTATTCTTACAAAAATACTCTTTTTAGTTGTATGGTAGGCTATAATACATAAAATATATATATATATATATATATATATATATATATATATATAATACTAATCTAAATAAATTGTCATATTGGGAAAATATTTGGAAATTAAAATTTGATATAGAAAAATGTGATGTACTACATATTGAATTCAAAACCATTAAAGTTGAATATGATATAAATTAAGCAACAAGAAAATCAAAAAGTAAATGCGGAATGTGATCTTGGAGTTTGTTTTGATGATATATTTCAAGTTGACAATCATATTTTGTCTGTTGTATTAATGCCAAATGAAATGATTGCCGGATGGTTAGACATTTCATTTCAAGGGAGGCAAATGTTTTTGTATTCAAGCCTCAGCCCCAATGCCAAATCATATAAATTGGAGTGTGATATTGAGGTTGGAGAGCATACAAAGAAGAGTGGTAAAAATGATAAAGTAAAATATTGATGTATAAGGGAGAGATTAGAAAAATTAAGATTAGCTATTTAATTAGAAAGAAGAGTGAGAAGTGATCTAATTGAAACTTTCAAAATAATTATTGGAATTTGTAATTCTGATAGGCATTGTTTCAATATTTCTTCTCAAACTGGAAATTTACTATTATTTCAAAAATTAAATCTATTAACCAATTGGATGTTTTCTGCTAATCAGATCATAAACAGTAATAGTGTAGAAAATCAACAATTATATTTGATGGCTTCAGAAAAAAATGGTAAGAGAAAGAATTTAAGTGAGTGTTTTTAGGGACCATTGGATAAATTACCTAACAGAATTTGATCTGTATATATGTATTGTCTTAAGAGTGTAAATGTTTTGTGCAAAGATTTTTTTTTTCTAAAGGTTGATGGGAAAAGATAGAAAAACAAGAAATGCCCAAAGAAGTATTACAAACAAATAATGATAATAATAATATAATGGTAAAACTACAAGATAATAATTAAAGCTGGTCTATTTTAATATTTATTGCTATTGGCTACAAACAATCAAACTTCAGAGAAATATTTGTCTGCATCAGTGGAATAGTGCTATTTTTTGTTATGTGTTTTGGCAATGATTCTTCTGTCCATACCTCATTTTTGCATGACTTTTTCTTTATTAATTTTCTGAATTCATTTTATTCTTAGAGAGCGCATGCCATCATTGCTAACTATCCAGATAGACACAAGAGGGCAGCTGTTATTCCATTGTTGGATTTGGCTCAAAGACAACATGGTAAATATTCCTTCTTTACCATTGTTTTTGTGTGTGCTTCTAATAGTATTTTAACAGTTTGTTTTTAATTGGTTTTGAGACTTAAGAACAGTAACATTATGCAAGAATAGCCAGATTTTATTGCAATCAACATAAGACACTCTTTTAGTCAGATTTTGTAATTCTGAATACTAAATTTCTGGAAAATGTTTATTTATATATATGAGAAAATGAAATGAATCAGACAAAATATATTTAGAAAGATATATATTGGTGTAGTTGATGGTTTATCTATTAATTTTTGCTAACACATGTTTCAACTTTGAAAATGCTGGCATACAAAATCCTTCTATTAAAAATATTTTAAATATGAAGATAAAATAATGATAATAATAATAGAGAAATTTATCATACAAACCTAAGGTTATCATCAGAGCTGAATGTTTTGGTTTTAAGAATACAAGTAACACAGGAAAAATATATTCAAAATTAATTACGTCATGAAATGGAATCCATTTGGGAAGAAAAGCAAAATCATTTGATGGTTTGAAAACAAATTTTTAACCATTTACAATTTAAATGTCTAGTCTTAAATTGTCAACCTTTATAAAGTCAGCCAAAAATATAAACATAACTGTTACAAAAATAAAAACATGACCATAACATCCCTTGATAAAGGTGGGAGAATCATCATCTTAGATACCATAAATTACCACAATAAACTAATGAAATTACTCAATGACAAAACACTTAAAACCCTACCTCCCCAAATACCATCAATAAGAATATAGAAATTTTTAATAAATCCTACAAAAAAAATAAGAGTACCCCTTCATTGCCATCGCTCCCAGGTCCACTCTGGCCCCGAGTGGTAGCACCTGATAAGGGTCCTATCTATTGGGTAGATAGTACTAAACTGTGGTTTAAGTTTACTGTTTTTTGCATTTAAACTACGTATTTATGCTAAACTGAATTGTTTAAAATAGAACTGTTTTGACATTAAAACTGCGTACTTCTGCTAAACTGAATTGCTCTAAATAGAACTGCTTTGACATCTAAACTGTGTTCTTATGTTAAACTGAATTATCTTAAATAAAACTCTTTTGACATTAACTCTTTGTATTGCCCAGTCGGCTGGGGCTGTAGAATATACCAACTGCACCTCTGCAGAGGAGTAAGACCTCCCCAATGAGTGTCCTGGATATGATACTAAACAATCTGATGGTGAGGTTCCAGTGATGCTGGAGCTTTGGAGAATGCAGAGCACCACTTCATTGCCATTGTTCCCAGGTCCACTCTGGGCCGGAATGGTAGCACCTGATAGGGCCCTATCTATGGGTTAAATAGAACTCACTGCATACTTATGCTAAACTGAATTGTTTGAATTAGAACTGTTTGACTAAACTGAATAGCTTGAAATAGAAATGTTTTTGACAATTAAACTGCATTTACATTTAAACTATGTGCTTATACTTAACTGAATTATTTGAAATACAACTGTTTTTGACATTGAAACAGTATTTACACTAAACTGATTTGTTTAATATAGAACTGTTTGACATTTAACTGTGTGTAAAGAAAGCTGTACTTAGACTAAACTGAATTAGCTTTGTTTGAATAAACTGAATAGCTTGAAATAGAAATGTTTTTGACTATTTAAACTGTACTCATGCTAAACTGAATTGTTTGAAATAGAACTATTTGCATAAAAATGAATTTAGCATTAAATAACCTACAAAGGTTGATATGCCATAAAACCCAAACAACCAACCTTGTTTAAAATATGTATCAAACAATTAAAATTCTACTTAGAAAAAATCAAAAGTTCTTTCCCCTTAACTGTCGCCAAAATAATTAGATTATGTATCTGTCACTGCTTTTCCAGATATAATACTATTTATTACCAACAAAAATTTGGCCTCCTTATGTGATTGCCAGTAAGTGGTGTTTTAGCTTGCCTTTTTCTAAAATTTTTAGAATCCAAACCTTTCAAATATATATTGCCTAATGATATCCAATACTTTAGATAGATTGATGATATTTTAAACATTACCAAAAAATACAACATTCCTTCTATCACATACAGGTTTAGCAAATAAAGCCAAGCTTAAACTTCACATATGAACTTGAAAAAAACAATTCCTTACCTTTTTTGGACATCCTATTAATAAATAATTGCCATAAGTTAAAATTCAAAGTCTACTACAAAGATAACAGCATACATTTTTATTTGAACCATTGTGATAAAATAAAAAGTGGCATTCTTATCTGTTTTTCTTCAGAGCCCATAGAATTTGCTCTCCTAATTTTCTAAATGAAGAATTTGAACACATCAAAAACTCCTTCTAAACTACAATATCCTGAATCTTTCATTCATCATTCAAAATCAAAAGCCATAAACATATAACCTATAATAAAAATAACCAACCTAGCTCAAATATTAATTCTATAAAAAGACACAATATTATCTCAAAATCCTACAACTGACCTCATTGAGAAAAACTTAAACCTCTTAGGCGTAAAAACCATCACTTGCATAACAAAAACAATTAAGCAAATATCAAAAAGTAACTCCAAAAACACAAATTCTTTCTCTGACACAGGGGTATATAAAATCTGTTGTTTGGGATGCAACAAATTATACATAGAAACTTCCAGAAATTTAAATAAAAGAATTTATAAACATAAAAAAAAGATTTAAAACCAGAAACACAACCAATTCTTTAGTTTCACAAAATATTTCAACCAACCACACATATGACCTTCAAAACTCTACCATATTTGCTTTCATTCATGATAGAGATTAATGTAGAATAATCAAAACATGTTCTGTATATGATTTTGATACACTTCTATAAAGACAAAGGTTTTATTAAATATCACCTTCATCAGCAAAAATGATGCTAAAAGACTTTTAGAACGCTAGCCTTTTTCTAGAGATTTAAAATTGTAAAATGTTTAAAATTTGTTCTCGAACCATAAAACAATGTTGCCCTTTTTCAAAAAAGATTCCATCTCATGATGTAATTAATTTCAAATATATTTTTCCTGTGTTACTCATTTTTGTGAAACCAAAGCATGATGACTTTCTGCTTGCATGATAAATTTTTTCTATGATCATTTTATTTTCATATTTATAATAATTTTAGATAGAATGTTTTTGTATGCTGGCAAATTAGAAGTTGAAACACATGTTGGCAAAAATTAATAAATAAATGTATAATGAATCATCAACTACACCAAATATATATATCTTTTGTCCATTTATCTTTTTCTACATATATAATTGTTACAAGAAAACAAAAACAAGTTTTTTTTTCTATTCTTCTAAAATCTTGTTTAGAATCTATCAAAAATTGAAATGACAAATTCACAATGTTGTTTGAAACAGTTGCCAAATTAGTAATTTAATTTGGATCCCCCACATAGAATTCAAAATGATCTATGGAGTCTTAGGTAATAAAAAACAAATCTTGAGTTTGTTCAAATACTTATAATCAGTGCTTTCTATAGGGTAATAATTCTCATAAGGCCTATAAAAAGTACTGATTATAAGTACTTGAACAAATACAAAATCTGTTTTATAAGTAATTCTTTATGTTAGAGATGTAACATTATTACATAGCATTATTGCTTAGTAAAGACTAAAACTCTAAACAAAACTAAAATTTTTAAATTGATAAATTTCTTAAATATTAAGAAAAAAGTTTCTCTACAAACTTTTTTTATAGAACAATATTTATGATATTAAAAAAAAATTGGTAAATCTTGCCGATTTATGTTTAATTGTAAAAATTACTGTTTGTAACTAATTTGAATTCTTAATGATAACAAAATAACTAGTTTTGATCTCTTACCTTATATAGATGGGTACTTCAATTAGTTTTCATATAAATTTTTAACAGACCATTTTAATTTTTAATTCTTATTTCTTTTTTTTATTGGTATGAAGAATTTTACTAATACAATGGTATTTTGACTTTTAACAACACCCTTGTGTTGTTTTTTGTGTGTTTTTTTTCAATTAAATTACCATTTTGAAGCAACTTTGGTAATTACATTACGATTTTGAAGCAATCTTGATATCATAATCATGATGGTGTGCTGACAGTATGGATTTCCTTCATTCCCAATTGGCTATGTCTCTTGATAGGTCATCTAGATGGCATCTAATGTCCATACAGAGCTGATAAATATAGGTTTCTGTTGGTCAGCCAACACTAGTATGTCCATATCTAGGAGTCCATAGAAGAATGTTGCTTATCAGTTTGTTCTTACTTCTCCAGCAGTACCCAGCATGTCTTGCTCAGATGGTTTGCAAATGGTTGTACAGTTGCTGTTTTGTAGGGTGCTGCTACCAGGATTTCTTCAAAACAGCACACAGCATAAATTCTTCTAATTTTTCTTGCTATTGTACTGGCCAGAAATAATAAATTGAAATTTCATTTATTTAAATTGGTGGATATCCTCCTCTTCCCCAAACCAATTTGTAATATAAGCCCAGGTCCTACTGTATCTTCAAGAATAAATACTACCAATAGTTGGCAACTTTTGCAAAATCAGAATTTTTAAAAAAAGTGGGAAAAATCAATTCTGTGTTGAAATGTTCAAGGAATGACAAATCTCAAAATGTTCTATCAGCGGGACTTACAATACACTGACTGTATTCACTACAGAGGGATAAGTCCTGCTCCCCCTGCGGCATACTGAGTATCACTCTTAACTGCATCTAATAGTGAAGCTCCAGTTCTGGATATCTGGTGAGTGTTAAGTCATTCCTTCATTGCCATTACTCCCAGGTCCACTCTGACCTGAATAGATTTTACCTCTTAAGGTCCCAGGTATTTGATAGGACTGTGCAAAAAATCTTAAGCAACCTCTTGGCATAAAATAACCCTAGACTGGTTGACATACCTTTTAAAATCGATCAGATATCAAATGGTTTTTTGATATATGTGAAAATCTTGTGTCAGTTTTCATTTAATTTTAATTGTAATCATTGTAAACTGCTTTAAAGCAAATTAACCTTTTTTTTATTTCATTGCTTTTTTAATGCCTTATTTTTACCTCCAGGCTGGACCCCCATCTCTGCAATGCACACGGTAGCCAAATTGTTGGAAATGCCAAAAATGAGAGTCTATGAAGTGGCCACATTTTACACTATGTTCAACAGGTAAAATTACGTGTTGGTTTTTGAAATGAGCTATTGTTAATGATCAGTAACCCCACCACCACCACCACTGTTTTAACCAGTTCATTCTCTGCCCTTCAGTTATTGTTGAATTCATTTTCCCCTGTTGACAAGGGAAAAGTCTCATTGTCATTTAATGACAATACAGCCTAATGCCAAACTTTTAATATACTTGCTACAGCTTGTATTTAGCCACAGACTGTTGTTTTTCTTTAATTTTGCATTAATACTGAGATATGCAAATGCAGTAAATAAAGTGTTAATGTTCAAACATGAATTTGAAAATTAATTGAAGTAGTTACATTTTTATATTGTCACGTCCACCTTTTAGATTTTGATATCAACACGTTCACTTCAGAATCACATACCCATTGTTAGCTTCTGCACCAGTGGCCTTCTTTTTTTCCAATGCTTTTGCTTTGACAATTTTTGTATGAAAATGAATAACATGCATATACATTTGTCTATCTTCAGGGAACCTGTGGGTAAATATTTTGTACAAATCTGTACAACAACCCCTTGTATGTTGGGAGGAGTTGGATCAGATGTTATTTTTGATGCCTTGAAAAAGAAACTGGGTAAGAATATTTTACAGAAGTGGTTTTCTTTCAAATGTTTAACATCTCCACAGTTTGTTTTCTAAATAAACAAAAATTAATAAATCAGACATTTTTCTAAAAAAGAACTTAGCATTCATCAGGTACACCCCATGAGTAATTACTCAAGATTGGCAGTTGTTTAAAAAAAATAAATTGTCAACAAAAGCCTTTTATTGCCAGAAGGAAATATGTAAAAATATTATCAAAAGAAATTGACTTAAAATCTCGTAAGACGAGTAAGAAAAAACATTTTTAAAATAACAAAATTTTCACACACACATGTATTTTCTTTTGAGGAAAATATTAACTGGGCACAACAATATTAGCTAGAAAAGTATGAAGCAGCTGGACAACCAATGTATTTCCATAGTTGGATGCTGAAATTTTATTGCCAACTTAATATCTGCATATCTGACTAAACTCAGCTTTTCACCTGTAAAAAAAAGGGGGCTCCAAGATCAATCAGCTGCATCTGGTACTTCAACACTGATATGATGTAAAATCAAGTAAGCCTGGTGATATCATGAGGTACTACTGGAGTGCTTTGGGTTAGTGGTAATGATGCTTTGACTCTTGAAACTATGACTGACCTTTGGGCAGAGCTTGAGATTAACTGTGTCTCATCTTGTTGGACACTAAAATACTAAACTAAAATTGGGGACACTGAGCACTCTCATTAGAGACACTCTATGGGACAGTCTATTTCTTTTTAAAAAAGTATTACCCACTATTAACGGATGAAAAATTTTCACAGATTTTTATGTCATCTTGGGGTATTGTTATTTTTTTAATTCAAGCAAATCTATGAAAAAGTTTTTTTGCAACAGGTTAAGGAAGAGAAGCTATGTCATTTTTGGTTTTTAATTTTTGGCTTGGACTGTTGTTAAACTTTAACTTGAGTTTGTATAAAACCTTCATAATCTGGTTTCATTTCTTATGCTCTGTACTTATTGTATCAGCAGTTAAAAATGATATTGTTTTGGAGTTTTTTTCAATGACTTGAAAATTTGCCATCATTTCACACATTTTTTTTTTTTTTTCTTTTCAAAATAAAAACCTTCCTTTTGTAATTGATGTTTCATTGTTTCTTAAACAAAAAATGAAACAAAGCACAGAGAACACAATTTCAAGAGTAAATAGACTAAAATGATTATTATTTATTTCCTAATGATTTAATGATGTATTAGGTTACTAACAACTATAGTTGAAAAAATATTTTGATTTTGGGACTGTATAAAATAGTGTTTTGGAACAGGATTGGGACAGTGATGAAAAAAATTAGTATGGAGTCCTGCTCCAGAGTCATCATGTGATGAAGGCTTTGTTGATAGCTTTACAGCTAGGTTTTTCAGTAGTAGTTGCATTTATTTATTCATAATGAATCAATATTTGTGAAGTAAATTATAAACTAAAAACCTTATTGTTTGAAGAAAATGTTTTTAAAAATGATATTATTCTGATAATGGTGCAATAAATAAGAAAATTTGACAAAATTTTTACTTTTATGAGTTCTTCTATGTGCACATATTTAGATGCAATAATGCATCTGCAAGTGTGTATGCATATGAACATATAGGTGATGTATACATTTATTGAATACAGTTAGAGGTTTGTTGGATGATATGTTAATGTAAATCGACACACTATTAGGCTTTCTGTCTGGTTTACACTTTTTCCAAATTGGATATCACTTCTAAAAACAATTTTTTTTATGTTTATTTTAATTCTAAAAACTTTCTCTTTGTATTACTTATCTTTTTTCTCTGTGTGTATGTGTATTCACCTTATTTAATGAATGACCCATATATATATATATATATATATATATATATATATATATATATATGAGGGTCATTCATTAAATAAGTTGAATTTTTCCTTTAAAAAAAAAAAGCAAAATAATTTCTGGATTTTTTCCATAAATGTAAACAATAGCAAAAATTATTTTAACCTTGCAAAAATATTTTTGAAGCTATTCAAACTGGTGGCAAATCAGTGCTCCAGGCTTAAGAAGAGGTCTGCCATCAAATTTTTTTGGTGGCTGAGAAGTGTAAACTATGTGAAATATACAGAAGAATGTGTGATATGTAAGAAGTATGTTTTTGTCAAGAAAATTATTACAAATCAGTTAAACATAGGTTTGTTGCTACAAGCCTGTGTCAAAAAGACAGTCTATAGATTGGAAACACTGAGTTTCCGGTAAAGAAAAAGTTCCTGGCACAGCAGTCAGTAAAGAAGATCATGCTGACTATCTTCAGGAACATGAAAGGAGCCGTCACTATTGATTTAAAGGTGCAACTATAAACAATGCTTCCAGTCTCCAACTCCTTAAGCAAAATTCACCTTATTTATTGAATGAACCTTATATATATATATACATCATCATCATCATGTCATGCCGCTAGCACAGATATCCTTGACCCTCTCTCGCCACTTTTCCCTATCATTCATCGCCTCTGGCTGGTCTTCAGGGTTACATCCCGTATCCTCACATAGCTGCTGTATGTATGTTCTAGCTGGTCGTCCTGCTTTTGCTCGGCCATATGTGGGGGTCCATATGCACACACACACATACACACACACAAAATCAAAAACAGCTTTAAAATACAAACATTTTTTGTACAAGTTGCTTTATCATAAATATTAAACACTGTGAAAGCTGCAGGACTATATGTTACCACTTTTATATTATATATATATATATATATATATATATAGTAAAGGATAAAATACAAGTATATATTAAAAAAAGTGCTATTAGCAGAGCGGCTTTAAAACTTTGTTCCTGCTTAGTTTAGTCTATTACTCAGAGTTTCATGTATTTTGCACTTTCATCAGATGGAAAGAGGACTTTTCATCTGATAATTGTGTACTGCACATGCTACACACAAAACTGAGTAACAGACTGAGCTCAGTGGGAACACAATATATATATATATATATATATATATATATATATATATATGGTGTTTTCTTGGTTGCAGTAAATTATCCATTTTTGTATGATATATATTTCTTGACGGGAAAAGTTTAATAAAGACAGGTGATATATTTTCTTTTCTCTTTTTCAGGTATTGGAAATGGGGAGACAACTGCAGATAACATGTTTACTTTACTAGAAGTGGAATGTCTCGGGGCTTGTATCAATGCACCGATGGTACAGATTAATGATGATTATTATGTAAGTTATTGTTCTATCATATCATTAAGTATGTCATTACAAACAAAACAGTAAAGAGTTCTTTACCCGAATGTCAACTAGAGTAGATATTGTTATAATTAATGAATAAATGATCACCAACTACTTTAATTTTTCATGCTGGAATGCAATCTTCAAGTGAGTTCTAAAAACTGTTTTCCAGTGTAAAATTTAGAGTAATGACATAAAAAATCAGATTGTAATTTTACAGGTATTCTTAAATTACAAACTACTGATGACTAAAAGTTTCACAATTAATCAGCAATCTTCAGACAATTTAAAAAGATTCATTTTAAATTATGTAAAGACTGCTAATTAAATTTGAAACTTTTAATTGCAATTAGTTTGTATTCTAAGAATACCAATTTTGACTTAATATTGTTGCTCTGTCTTTTGATATTGAGAACTTTTTTTTTCTTTGTCATGCATGTCATCACCTTTTTTATTGAAAATTGATTAACCAATAATACTGTTCATAAGTATTTGAACTGTTAATTTGCTTCTCATTGATTATTTTTGCTAGTTAAAAACCAGAACATTTTACAAGAAAAATCAAATTTTATTGGAATGAATGTAACTGGGCATTCATTCATTTCCTTATGTTTTGTGAATTTGAATGCTAAATTTTGGGGAAATTTTTTTATTAAAATTAGATTAATTAGACAATAAAAAATAGATTTCGTGCTTATTCAAATACTAAGTAGCAGTACTTTATATATATTTTCTACTTCATACTGACAATTTCTGAGCATCACTGACATAGAATTTATATTATGATTAATTGCAAATAAAGAAATATGGAGAATTACTCTATAATTAGCATTTAATAGTAATTGCCCTTGAGAAAATATAATGTATGAGTTGTAGAGACACTGACCTTCACCCTATTACTTTGCAAATTGGATCAAATAATTGTTTTATTATATAAGTTTGTACAGCAATATACATAGAAAATCAGATCACTATTCTGTAGATTATGAAAAATAATGGAATAATAAGTTTATATTTCCAATGTAGAAAATTAATTGTAAATAAAATTATTTCACAGGAAGATTTAACTGTAGATGATATGAATAGAATTATTGATGATATCATTGCTGGAAAGAAACCCAAGCCTGGACCGCAGTAAGTATTGATATATTTACATCATCTCTGTGTCTTATACATACCACACGGATCTGAACTTTGTACTTTTATATTTTTCTTTTTATTATAAGTTTTTCTTTTCTTCAAAAATAGACTGATAATAAGTAGAAAATTATTTAAACCAAATGCTTTTTTTTTTTTTTTTTTTTTTTAAAGTACAAGTGACACATTTTAAAATATTTCAATGTATTTTCTTTTAATTAAAGGAGTGGAATATTCTAATTATAAAAACAATGTGTTTCTGGAAATTAATTTATTATTTCTCTTGGGGTTAGGATTGATGGTTGTGTTTGTATATAAATATGTGACTATGTGCACACTATTATTTATTTCTCCTGTTTTTCAATTTGGAAAAGAAATTATTAAGGTCATTCAAAATGTAATAACTCTGAGAAATGATCAAATTTGAAACCAATCACCTGAAATCTTGATTAATCCTTTTGCTTCTCAAATTTTATTACTGTTAACTGCAGAAACCAAATTTACTCTACAGCTTTGAAAAAGTAGATACACCGTCAGTGACTTCCAAACATCATGCCAACCCTTACTGACTTGGTATCAGTTTTGTTTTAGTTGATGATTACCATCATTAAAGAAAATGACCATGAAATTTAATTAACTAGTGAAAAGGTTAAATACTAAATAATGTGACTGAGATTTAGTTTAACATCTATTCTTTTAGTTTAGAATTTTTTTTTTTTTTTTAATTATTTTATTAAAATTCACCCTAAATAAAGACAAATTCACCCTAAATAAGGACAAATTTAACAAATTCTAAGCAAATCAACCTCCCTACGTAGGTGAAGGAATCTCCATGGCATAGTGGCTAACATACTGGACTGTAACATTGTAGTGAGTTTGAACTCCAGTCATGCTATTACATTCAGACTAATACTCTTGGGAAAAGTATGACCCCCCCCTTCTTCTTATCCCCCAGCTATGGGTTAAATAGTACCATTATGTCTCTTCTACAAGGATGGCTTCAGAATTGAATAACCCTGAAAGGTTGATTATGCCATTAAAAAAGAACCCAAATCAGATTTTTTTCTGTTGATAAATTCAAGTTGTTTAATATTTGGGGTGGTAAGGGGAGAGTATGCACTAACAGGATGTTACCCTATTAGAAAGTCTTCAAAAAAAATCTCAACAATAGACTTATCAAATTTTTGTAGAATTTAATACTTTGAAGGAATTTTTAACATAATTTTTAAAGAATGATTGTTGAACTGAGATCATAAGGGAGAGTAGAGGGAAGAATATTGCCTTTTTTTTTTTTTTTTTTTTTTACAAAATTCTTCAATTAACACAAAAATACTATTTTGATAATTTTTAACTCTTCTTTTTTTTTAATCTGTTGTTATTTTTGTCGTTTTCAGGAGTGGTCAAGAACATCGTTTTTCCTGTGAACCAAAGGGAGGGTTAACTTGCTTGACAACTCCACCCACAGGTCCAGGTTTTGGTGTACGAAAAGATCTATGAAAACTCGTCTTTTCTAAGAAAAAACCTTTTAGTCCGAGGAGAAAAAAAAACAAACGATTAAATTCTGTAAAATAAGTTCTAGTTTCTCTTGATATATTAAAATCTTGGAAAAAAAGCAACTGAAATGTTATTTTCATTAAAAATTGTTGATTTTTAAAAATGTCTCATTGTTCCATTCCAGAAATTAATTACAATTTTGTTAGTGTAGTTCCATATTTGTTGGTACAAACAGACACAAGTCATTTTATTCTGTTTTACGAGTTTATCAACTGTGAAAAATTATTGGCTCCTGCTGCTGCTGCAAAAAAGTCAAAGCTTTTTATATTTTTTCTCTCCTTTTCTTCCTTAAACCTTTGAGCCCATTACCCCAGTACAGTAGTGGTAATTTTATTTTCTCCCACTCTGTAGCACTGGTTTATTTATGTGAACCTCAAATAGCAGAGGGTAAATTTAGGCTCAGGAAGTCAAGGCTCAATTTTGCCAAAAATATTTCTCAATCCATAGGGAGAAAACTTAGAGAAACTGCTTCAATTATTCAAATATTTACTGTTTGATATAATGAAACAGTATCTTGTTTTGTTTTCCAGTTGTAATAAACTATACAAAGAAAATTTATTTTTTTAGCCTGATATCCTTATTGTCAGGGTGCAATGACTTGTAATTTTCCTTCAAGGGATCTCTCGGGGCAATGGAAGACTTACTCAGTGGTGCCTATCTCCTTTCCAAGTAATGTGACTGGTGGTATGTATTTACCCAACCCCTCTACTATGGGCAGGATGTGACACAGTCAAGTTTTAAGCAGAGTAAAGCTGGTTTGAATTCAGAGTTTTCTCTCTACTAAAGGAGCCAGTCTGCCTTGCTATTCAACCATTTAACAAATGGATTTATGCCTTTCTCAATAAAGTGCAAAGAATGTTATTGGAGAACTGTAGACAACACAGCCATCCAATGCAGCCAATGAAATCTCCAAACAACCATCTTTCATGCCACTGACTTCTGTAGCCAAGAGATTTGGATTACTTCTATACAAGGATGCTTCCACTTCAATATCTTTCACCCACAGATTTTCATAATGCATGGTCTTTTGATGCACAATACATTATTTTACAAGCGCATAAATCTACCATTGACTCCTATGGTTGGTATCCAGTTTGCATATACACACATGTAAAGTATGATTCAGGGTCTTTTAGGGGAGGGTTTTTTTTAATTAGAGATTTTATTATATATTATTACAAGTATGTATTTACCCAACCCCTCCCCACAGGCAGGATGTAACACAAGCTCAATTTTTAATCAGAGTGAAGCTTGTTGGAGTTCAGTTTTCCTTCTAGAATAATTGCCTAACCAAGGCTAAAGAACCCAGTTTGTCCTATTTACCCATGGTTGGGGTGAGAAGAAATGGATCTATGCCTTTCCCAAGGGCATTAGCACGAAATGAAGCATATCCAGGATTTTAATTTAAGTTGCTGATTTCATTTTCTATCACAATAACTGTTACATTAAGTGTGTTCCTTTATTACAAGTAACAGATTAGTGGTTTCAGTGATGAGCACAATATCATCTGCAAATCAGAGATGGGTTGATAGTTGGCCATTGATGTTAACACCACTCTCCTAGTCAATGTTCTGAATTATCATTTAGAGACATCAGCTGAACAATTGAAGTTTGGCAGTCGTCCTCAGGATAAACTATAAAAACTAAATTCATGTATTATGAAGATGTACCATAGTGACATATAGTAGCAGGAAGCAATGAAATCAAGAAGTGGAGAGTATATCTGGTTAGGATGGATGGTGAATATGTGCTAAGACATGATGTGGAAATCTTGCAGAGAAGAAGATCTGGATGGAAGACATTTAACTTGAAAAAAGATGTGCTCAGGGCAAAGTGGGACAAGACCCTATGTGTCAATCTTTTCAACAGCACCATTTTGCCAGCAATATGCTAGCAAAATGTGGACTACCATAAAAAAGGAAGAACATTGTTTACAACACTGGGCTATAAAAAGATCCATGTTGGCAATATCATTGTATGAGCACATCAGGAGCAAGTTAATTTGGGAAAAGAACAGAATAAAGGATGTTATCACATACTGAAAGCAGTTCTATAGGAGCTGACACCTTACAAGGTTCACAGACAACAGGTGGACCTATGCGGTAGGTATCCAAGAGATGGAAACAGTCTCTCAGAAGACCTCCACAACAATGACAAAATGACATCTACAATCAAATAGTGAAATACCTGTAATAATTCTCTTGTTGGTCAGGTTTTATGTTTTTCACATTGCTGGCCACAATGCACTTTTGATCTCACCCTTCTCTATATTGTGAAAAATAACAAGATCAAAATGGAAATGCATTTAAACCTGATTTCAAACCAGTTGTAGGCCTGGAGGGATGGGCTCAGGTAGGCTGTTCCTGCTCAAGACACACTACATAAATATCCACCCCATGACCAAATCAGGTTATAGTACCAGTAACAGTTGTACTTGAAAGGGATTTATTCCTTTTTTTTCAATCTGCATTTGTTATTTAATGATCATAAAATTATGATCGGGGAGGTGTAGCTAAACCAGCATCAGTAAACATAAAAATTTTCCATTTAGTCACACAATGAATTTGAGAAAATGACATTTTATAGGAGTTTCATTATATTGTAATAAAGCTAATATGACTGAAGGCTTATTATTCTAGGCAGTTTGTAGATATTTCTAGTACAAATTGGCAATAGAAATTTTTAATAGTCTGGTAGGCTAATATGTACATATCAAAAGTTTATAAAAAAATATTGAGTGGAACAGGTCCAAATTGCCATCGTTCTTTAGTAAAATTATTAACTTAGACCAATTCTGTTAGCAATGCTTACATTAATTCCTGGTCACTGACTATCTTTCTTCCAGATTTCAATAGCAAAACCATTAGAAATAAATTATGCATATAAATTGACACAAGCTCTTGTAATATTTGTTTCTTATACCCATCATGACAGATCTTCAGTCTACTCATCAGAAACTCCTGGAAGTTGTTTGATTCACCTGCAGATCTGGTTGCACTACCATAAGCTAGATCTTGCTGGAATCATGGTTCAATTTGTTCCCTTGTTTGCTCACGCTAAAAGTATTTATAGCAACATGAAACAGATTCTGAGTCTGATTATGTCGACGAGTAAAAATTAATTAAGACAATGGCTGATAGGTTGATTTTAATTGTATTTAAAGTTCACCTAGGGTTGTTTTACACCTAAAGTTTAGGAAATCGCATTTATTGTATGTTTATATTTGCATTTTTTTTTCTTTTTGTACATATAGTAATGTGATATTGAATAGATCTATCTTAAATAGATCAATTTGATTTATAGATGGGACCCTAATAGATATTACCACTCCGCATAAGAGTGGACCTAGGAGTAATGGTAATGAAGAGTTTCTTTGTTTAATGGCATATCAACCTTCATGGGTTATTTAATGCCAAAGCCATCCTTCTAGAAGAACAGCAGTGATTCTATTTAACCCATAGCTGGGAGGATAAAGGGGTTCATAACTTTCTCAAGGGTATTTGTCCAAAAGTATAATAACGCGACTTGAGTTCGAACTCGCTTACTATGATTCTGCAGTCTATCACTTTAACCATTACACTGCGAGGACACCCTCTGGTAATAAAGGGGTACTCCACGTTCCCCAGAGCTCTAGTACTGGAACCTCCCTGTCAGATACAATTTAGTGTCATACCCAAGACACCTTATTTTGGGATTTCTTAACACTGTCAGGGATACAGTCAGCAAATTCTAAACCTAGCTGACAAGGTGTAAAGACATTTCATATTTCAATAGTTTGACCTGATTGTATCATGTTTTATGCAAGGTGGTTATACAATAAAAAAACATATGGCTGAAATAAAAATTTAAAAAAACTATATGATCTGATTTTATCATTTATATTATCAACAGTGAAAAAAATAAAAAAATAACCACTAATGTTCAACAAACTATTTGAACCTATTCAATTTAATATTCAAGATATTTTTTGGTAAACTTTTGATATGTTAGGAAGTACATGTTGATCTAATAAATACTTTGTTTTATTTCTGTAGCGAATTTGTCCTGAGTCAGCTGCATATTCTTCATGAATTACCTGAAACATATAGAACTGAGAGATACATAAAAGATGATTGGAGCACCTTGCATTATATAATAGCAACCTGGATTAGCAGACCATTGCTTGGGAGTTCAATTCTCAGTGGGTGCTCCATACTCTGGCCTTGTGCCACATCTAAGCTAAGTTTAGTAAATAACTATATGAAAAACAATGGCACTGTCATCAACAATGGGCAACCAGATCTATAAAACCAATTACAATTTGCAGTTAAGTCCAAGTTACATTTTGATTGATTTATAATTGCAGGGCTTCTTATCCAACTAATGCTCATGCAACTTGATTTTTAATGTCACATTACTCTTTTCTTCGATTCTAAACAGTAAGAGTTAATAAGGAATTTAATGATAGCCTTGGTGACTTTATCAAAAGTAATAATTCAGAATGAAAGAGAAAAAATCTAAAAAAGAAAAGTAAAAGAAAATCTAAGAGAAGACCTTCAAAAAGATAGATAATCTGCTCTCTTGGCAAAGCTTAGAATATGCTAACTGTATCCTCTACAGAAGGGTAAGACCCTCCCACACACAAAAGGGGTGTGCTGGGTATGATGCTAAACTGTTTCTGGTGGTGAGTTTCCAGCTCTGGAGAGTGTGGAGTAGGATCCCATCTAGGGGCCAAATAGATTTGTTATGTTCCCATCTCGGGGTCAAATAGATCTGTTATGGTCCCATCTAGGGGTCAAATAGAAGTGTTGAATTCTGATTTATCAGAATTCCATATATAAAAAATGTAGAACCCAATTTGTATTAGATAGTGCCTCACATGGTGTTATGGTTGTCAGTGAGTTCAATTCTCACTGGGTGCCCTATACTGTTGGTGTTGTGTCAAAACTAAGCTAAACAGAATTTTCATAAAATCATTTTCTACATAAGTATAGTAACAGAATTTAATAAAAACTTTTTCATCTCTGAACATCAGGTAAATTCAATCTTGGACTATACAAGGTCTGTCAGAAAAGTAACTGAACTAGGTGAGCTGTGTGAGCTATGGGTGAAAGAGGGATAAGTGGATTGTATTATCATCTAACCTGATATCTTGGGAGTACGTAACTGTAATGTCAGTTTTCAGCAACGATTGCATTTTATTTCTCACATGCTTTTATTTACACTTCTTTTTCGGCTCATTCAGCTAAAAGCACAAAGGAATGACACTGAGCAACAAATAAACCTATAATTTCAGCTCCAGTCGCAGAAAACTCTGTCACAAGGACTTGAAATGGTATAGAGATTACACTATGTTGTTTTTGAGTGGCACAAAAGGCTCAAAGAAGAGTGCAAGGAGATGAAAGATGACTCCAAAGGTAGGAGGTTTTCAACAAGCAAGACTAAGGTTTTTTATCAAGTGGATAAGGCAGTTACATGGCAATTGTCAGTTGAAAGTTTGAATGATCACAAGTTACCTGAACATGAAAAAGGACAGTGTTTGAAAGATTATCACCAAAGAAAGATTTAGACATGTGGAAAGTCTGTGCAAAATTAGTGCCAGGACTGCTGAATGAGGATCAGAGGGATCACCACATGCAGGTGTATCAGGACATCATCAAGCATCTTCAAACTGAACCAGACTTACTACACAGAGTCATTACTGGTAATGAGACATGAGTTTTTGAGTACGACCCAGAAACCAAGTACTAGAGTAGTCAGTGGAAGTCTGTAACATTGCCAAGGCTGAAGAAAGCAAAACAAAATCAAGAGTAAAAATCATGTTGATAAAGTTCTTCGATGTTAGAGAAATTGTCCACGGAGCCAGACAATCAATCAGCAAGTCTCCAAGGAACTCCTACGGCATATTCTTTGCTCAATACACTAGAAGAGGCTAGAGTTGTGGCAGGACAAATTTGGCTACTTCACCACAACAATGCACCTGCTCAAACAATCTATAAACATATGCAAAGTTGAACATTTAAATTGACAAGATTTAAAGTTCAAATTTCATTTACCAGTGAAGCTGATCCATCTCTCTGTACATGTAGATGTACATGTACACAGATTATGACATTTGTGACTTTGGACAATTTTTAAAGAGCCTTTGTCCACAGTTGCAACATTTCACTCACCAATAAAAAAAAAAAAAAAAAAGGCCAATAAAAAAACTAAACACCAAATTCTTGCTTGTGAACTTTAATAAAATATTTACCTGGTTTAGGCCAGAGTTCACCAGGCGTTCACATCAAGTGGGCCATTGTAAGTTGATCGCCCGGTCCAGGGGGCTCCAGGTGATACTGCTGAGCAGCGCTAAATTTATCATTTAGCACCTTCAACATCCCAAAAGGGGACTGCTGATAGGCATCAAGCTTTTTTTATGATGGCTACATGAGTCTCAATTCATGCCTGGCTCCCCACTATAAAATGACCTTGTGTCAAATCTGATAAGTCGGATAAATTCATACCTTTAATAAAATATGTCAACAAGAAAATTTGCTGCTTAAATACACACGTGTGGGTCTGTGTGTCTGTTTACAAGATGCTATCTAAATGTTTTGAGAATTTATTTGTACATTAAATGTATTATGCATGGATTGGAATTTTAGAGGGGAAAAAATATTTATATTTATAAAGAGGCAAATTCAATGGTGAGTAAAAACTAGTTGTTAGGGAAGTTAATTTTTTTAATGTTCAAAATTTCTAAACTTTTAGGAACCCATTTTTTCATTTCATATTTTCAGTAATTAGATTTATAGATGATAATTTTACCAAAAAAAAAAAAAAAAGTATCAGAAAAATAAATAAAAATTCTATATACTTAATTCCACACAATCGAATTATTTAAACCCTTACATAATGATATATATTTTTGTTATCATTAGAAAAATACATAGTTTGACTTATGAGATATACTTAGTGTAATGCTTATTGTTGTAGGAAATGGAATTGGCAGTCTGAGTTCAAATCCTGGATGAAGTTGTTAGTGCTTCACTTGACACTGATGCCCTTAGAAAAAGCATCAATCCATCTGTTCCCCTACCCAACTATGAATAAATAGTAAAGCAAACTCTGTTCTTGGTAAGGCAACTAATCTAAAAGGAAAACTCTAAATTCAAACTAGCTGTACTCTGCTTAAAAATTGACCTTGTGTCACGTTCTGCCATTGATGAAGGGGTTGGGTAAATGCATACTTATGGACAATTTGTGGAGTGTAATAGCATTGGCTAGCAAACCATTGCTAATGACTTTGATTCTCACTAAATGTCACACATTTTTGGCCTTGAGCCACACCTCAGCTAAGTAAATGGCAAATATTATTGAACAAAGGTTATAACATTTTAATGTTTTGGTTTCTTGTTTTTGTTTTTAATATCATATCAACCTTTGTGGTTTATTTAATGCCAAAGTCATCCTTGGAAAACTTAACCCATAACCGGGGAGATAAGGGGTTCATACCTTTCCTCAGGATATTAGTTCAAAAGTATTGTAATAGTGTGACTGGCATTCACACTCACTCACTACAATGTCACAGTTCAGTGCATTAGTCACTACATCATGAGGACTTCCCAGTTAACAGCTTGAATTTAGTGTTAAAATCTTCTATTTAGCAAATGTATTTGAGATTGTCCTCATTTTGGGAGCTAATGTTATCAAGGTTTTTTTTAGTGACCTAGTCATTATATGCTGCTGTTTTGAGGTGGAGTAGAGTGTCATCCAAGTATTTTGGTAGATGGAGGCTCTGAAAAAGAGAATTACATTGAAGCTAAAAGTTCACATTTTTTAGAATGTTCTTTTGTATAAGCAACCATTTGTTCTAGTGCTACAATCACTTTATAAATATGTGTAAGTTTTGTGTACATAAGGACTCCAAAGTGACAATCAGGAGTCAACCAGAACGAGAGTGGCACTTGGTTGGGGCATATAGAGTGGACTTTTGTGAGAGAGAATGATGAAATGAACATTGTTGTTGACAGAACCAGACTTTGTTGAGAAGAAGGAAAATAAGTTATGTCTGCCTTTATCAGAGCAGTGCTAATCAAAGTGGTAGTATGTTTACTGGTGTTAAAATACAAGTCATTGACTGCTGGTATGTAATGTATTTCACATTATCGTAACATAAGGTAAATTATCATATTTTTTCAGTATAAATTAACATCACTACAAATATTCAAAGAATATTTTCTAGAATCAAAAACAAATAAAAGTATAACACAAAAACATTATCAGTCCATGGCATATTCGAAAAATATCCTGCTAGTATGTTACATCAGATAGTTTGAGCTTTATTTAAAACCAAGATTTATATGGAACAAAAATTGCTTTTGGAGCTGGGTTAGAAGACATGAGAAACAAGTCTTTCAGCATTGCTTGCTACAGAAGTTCCTGACACCATTTCTTTATTGATTTTCACCTCTTGAAGGAGTCACTTCTCAAAACCACAATAATATAAAAGAAATCAAATAACTTGAACAGAAATACAGAAAATAAAATGTTAACCTCCCCCAAAAGAACACCTGAAAGGGACAAGCAATTTTAAATTATCAAAAATAAAATTTATTCTCATCATATTTTCATGTTTAATTTGAATAAGAAACAAGATTAACACGAGAAAAAGAAAAAAATACAATCATATATTAGTTTTCCATGTCAATAATGAATACAAGCTTTAACATGTGACAGCCTGAGAAAACAATTAAAAATTTAAGAAAATATTTGTCAAAATTAATGACAAGATTTCATTTAAATACAAAATGGAAAGGGTTGCCACTAAAAGTCTTAATTTAAAAAAATATTATCACACATACATAAGTATAATAATTTTTTATGTAAATACATTATTTTCTAAATCAAAAATACCAGGATTTTATCTTTACTAGAACATTATACAATCAAAACAGGCATTAGGTATCACTAGTTATAAAACTCTAAAGCACACTGTAACCGAAAAATATGAAAATATATATATATATATATATATATATATATATATATATATAGCAGTCCAAAAATAAGTACATCTCCTTTTATGCAATTTTAATTTTAACTAAAACTACTGAAATTAAAAATACCAGGATTTTATTTTTAGTGGATTATAATCAAAATAAATATTAAGTGTTGATTATCAAACCCACTCTGTTGTGAAAAATATGAATATATAGCAGTCCAAAATAAGTACACCCTATATAGTTTATGAAATTTTATTTTTGATCATACCTCCAAAACTGTCAAGTTTGGCAATAAATAATGCTTCATAATACCGTTTTGTATAATGTTCCACAAGAAATAAAATCCTGGAGTCTTTGATTTAGAAGAAAATTAACTTTCAGAAATTGTAAAGGTTTCCTTGATTATGGGAGATAATGTACTTAAAAAAACTTAATCAGGCACATGGTCATTTATCTATGGGTGATATTGTATGTTATTGTGATCAAGAAACAGAACAGATGTATTTAAAACTGAGTTTCTACAGACAAATGCCTTTTTGTAGCTCAATTGGTAGAACCACTAGCGCATTTAATCAGGTTTTTTTCCCAAAGTCAAGGGGATGTGGGTTCAAGCCCCGCTAACGACTTATCCTTAATTCTTCCTGTAGTAAAATGAGAATGAGTTGCAATAAAAAAAAAAATTTTTAAGTTAAAAAACATTAAAGAAAAAAATCAAATTAATATTTCAGTTTTTTGACTGTTCTGATCAGTTACACTTTCTTTGGCTAATTTTTATCTACCCAACATTCCACAAATCTAAAAAAATTCTTTTTATAAAGAATCAGATTTAAGACATTACTGTAATATTGGCAACACACACAAATATGGTTTCAAAAAAGAATTTATGAATTCTAAAATTATCATGTACCATATATACTTTTGTATTAGTCAATCTTGTGTAGAGGTCAATCCTTGATTGAAATCATTCATTTATGGAATAAATTTTTCAAGCAAAGGTTAAGAACATAAGGTTCTGTATGATCATCATAATTAGTAGCCATGCAGCAGGGGGTACAGCTAAGATTTAGTGTCCGATGGTGGGGAGGGGGTCTTAACCCTTAATTTAATGAGATTTATGATATCTGTGAGCATACACGTTCAAAAGTCCGATTGTTTTAACATTGTATTTATACTGTAAATAGAACCTTCCGCTTCTTCTAAAATAAAATCAATATTTTTTTAAAACTGACAAATTGCCTGAACATTAAGCAACAAAATATTGGTTGCAAAAATTTTTCCTTTCAATTATTTCTGATGGGACCTCGGGGTTCAGATGTAACAGATTTTTTTTCATTACATTTATTTCACTAGCCATGTACTAACTCAAATACATGTAAATACAATATATTATAAAAATTTTTACCAAAGTAATAAAGTAGGAAGTACATCACTATTTTGCATATTATAGATGCAGTGGTCAGGATAATGAAGCCATAGGGAAGGATGAGAGTTGAAACTACCAAACTCTTCATGACAATCTGATAAGAGTAATTTCAAGTGCTTCATAAATGATTTAATGTTGAGATATTGTTCATAGAAAAAGATTCACTCTAAGGCAAAAGAGAAGTTACCATAGAGAGATTTTTGATTACAAAACAACTTTGATATTTTTCTTCACAAACTTTGAGTCTGGAAAAGTTGGATCTAATTAGATATATTACATAATGTCAGTAGAAATGCAATAAGTGAATTAGTATTTATAAAACTTTTTACAGTCTTGGTGGAGTATTTTCAAATAGACCCTCTTCTCAGTTTTCATTTAGTTTCTTTTGTTTAATGGCACAACAATCTTTTGGGGTTATTTAATCCCAAGACCATCTTTATAAAACTCGTACTATTTAACCCATAACAGGAGGAATAAGGAAATTCATCTATTTCCCCAAAGGTCCAAAAGTGATGCAACAATGTGACTGAGGTTCAAACTCTTACTATAATGTCTCAGTCTAATACATTAGCCACAGGAACCCCCCCACCTCAGTAAGGTAATGCATTACTATCATCCAATAAATATAACCAATAGAAAATATAAAAAGATTTTCATCTGGGAAGAAATGGAAGGAGACTTTTTTTTTCAAATTGGCCTAAATTTTTAATTTAATGCTTTTTTAAAAGTTTATGAGTCTAAAAATACCATGATAAAAGGTCATTTGCCCATATAAATTATAAAAAAATATGATAAAAATTTATACAAATTATCTTCATTGACTTGAAATGTTACATACAAGATTGATTTTAATTTCAAATCTTTTTTTTTTTTTTTTTAATAAGCCAACCTTTGATTTATGGTCACAAAGGAATTAATTTTTAAAGCTAAGAGTTCTTCCCCTTTATATTTCAACATTTGTATTTCAACATTACAAAATTATTAAAGTAAAAGGTTGATAATAATTTTATGCTTGAATAAGTTTTTAAAATTCAACCTATAAGAGATAAGTGTAAAGGGTAGACACATACATACTATCTTGTTTAAAATTAATGACTTAATATTATCAGAAACGTGTGTGTGTATGTATATATATTAGGTATGAATCCGCACTTATTAAAAAATAGATATCCATTAACAAAAAAATTTATAAAGTTTTATATTTTAATCAATTGATAAGTTTTTAAAAGAATTGAAGAAAAATCTTATACAAAAATTATTTTATTATATTACATAGAAATTAAGTTAAGTTATAAAATTCATTTAACCCTTCAGCAAGCAAATCATTTTTTTTTATTCTTGTAGAGTGAGTGAATAATTTTCAGAAAATTTACAAAATAGAAGGTATGTTTAAACAAGTCAATTAATCATCTATAAAAAAAAGACAAACAAAACATAATTTGATCAGTAATTGTATGTCATAGAACATTTTTAATTATATTTTGCAAAACAACATTTACACAATCCTACACCTAGCAATGTTTCTACACATTAACACTGAACTGGTCAATGAGCAGCCAACAGGAAAGTACCTTACATTGAGCTACAGCTAAAACGAAAAAATGTCGCTCTATTAGCACATGGCAAATACACTACCATTTTAAAAAAATCTACTAAAAATGAACTAATAATTAAATTTTAATATAACTTTTGTGTATTTTTCTTCAATACTTTCTCTCTTCAATGACAAATAGTATAAAAATTGATTTAACTATTTTTTTGTGAATTAATAAGTTATTGTTAATATAATTTTTCAAAAATTGCACAAACATTACTTACACACACACACGCACACACACACACACACACAAAGAAAACAAACAAAAAACTGAAAGAAAAATAATACAACAAAAAAAAAAAAAAAAGCAGTATAAATAAATGATAACGAAATAAAGAGAATCTGAATAAAATTTATGGAATTACAGAATGATTTACAAAATGTTTTAATATTTGGGATGACAAAATTGAAAAATGGGAAAGACAATAAATGCTGTCAATGAAATTGAATGAATTCATTTCTTTATGAATTTTTTCCAATGTCACTGTTTAAAACTTAAGGAATATATATGTCTTTTTAATTTTCTTTTTTTGTTTTGTTTTGTTTTGTTTTGTTTCTGTACAGGAGTCAAACATGAAACCAGAAGTTTTGCTTAGTTGTAACCTCTCTGATACTGATTACCACTGAAATTACCATGGGATCTGTAACCATAGTTCCAGTTATTACTATTACCACCTTTCCACTGGTTATCTCTCTGACGATTTCTGTTGTAGTTATCATTTCGGTTATTATTATTATTATTATTATTATTGTTATAATAACCCCCCCTGTTGCCACCCCAACCTCCACGATTACCACCATAATTATTATTACCACCACCATAATTATTATTACCACCACCACCGCCGCCGCCGCCGCCTACACCACGGTTACCACCGCCATAATAACCACTATTACCAGAACTGCTTTGTCCCCCACGCCAATTTCCACCCTGTCTACCCCTGTAATTTCCTCTTGAAGATCCATAGGTCTCCGGTGTGGGTGGGATCATGACCCCTGGATTACGTTTATAGTTGTCATTTCCTCTGCTATCATTAAATGAAGGATTTTGCTGGTTGTAGGAGCTTGTATTGTGGCGAATCATACGAACCATTACATCAACATCCTTGTTGTCACGATAACCACTGTCCCTTTGAAAGCCCAACTGGGGCCGATATCTGTTATTGCCATAATCTCTGTAGGAATCAGGCTTAATTGTTGGGGGAGGAAATACAGCATTGGGTAAAATTATGGCAGGGAATAGAAAGTCTTCATCATAAGTTGGATCTTTAAAGTAAACGCTGATTGCTTGATTGTTGGTTAAATCCTTTAACTGTGGCAGAGGGGAGAAAACTGTGTGACCAGGAAGAACTGCTATCTCATCGCACCATACAGTACCTCCCATACCTTGAGACAAGTTGGTGTTGAGCTGGACTTGTTGGCTAGTTTGGTTGCCCTCATATAGACAATCCAGAAAACTATGCAACATATGCTTACAGCTCACAAACAGTCTGTCATTACATCGGATGTTTCGAAACTGTTCTTCTTCGGTGAGATCATCATAAACTGTAGCTAAGGCAGCTTTCAAACGGGTTTCATCAACAAACGGGAGAAGAGCAACACCCTGCCAAGCGTATTTTTTCCCATTGAGGTCTATTTTAAAGTCCGACGGGTAAAAATCGATGATCGGAGAGTCATCGTCTATCATGAGACGCTGCCAGGTTGGAGGCAGAAACTGTCGACTGGCAGCTGGGAACACGCCCATCAGTTGTTCAAGAGGCTTAAAAGGCTGGGTATATTTTTCAAATTCATTGGACAGATCCCCAATGTTTATAAAATCAGAAGCAAATGGAGCATAATGGTATGGAAAATACCATTTCCAACTAGCACATCCTTGGTAATAATACCTTAACACCCAGCACAGACCTCGAACATAATGGTTAGCTACCTGATGACGGAATTTAATGTCATTTTCATCAACATTAAATTTAGATTTGTAATAACGGTCTTTCCAGCCATCTTCCCATAATTTAACGTCATCTGCAGGTTCATCATCTTCGTCATCATCTCTTTTACGCTTGGAATCAGGGTTATGCATCGCACTTTTCATGGCATTGGCAGAATTGTCAAATGACTGATTCTGCTGGGTGGTGTGTACCTGTCTACGCATGTCAGCTGCGGTTTGACGGGGGTTGTGTATTGGATTCGAACCCCCCTGCACAGGAGCCGGATTGTACTGACCAGTAAGCATCCATTTCGGTTTATCATCACCCCCCCTCATTCTCTTGTTGCGTTCCTTGTCCCGGCGACGAAACTCCAAATCTTTGGCTCGACGATTCTTAAAAATTTCATCCTCGACCTTACCCAGCTCTGACAAGACGAATTGTACTCGACTCAGGTTAACCACTCCGCTTTCGGTGAGGTAACCACCTGTTCTGTAGACGCACTGTTTGTAAATAGTTACCAGCCGATCGATAGCACCTTCTCGGATTTCCAGGGACGGTAGGTGAGGCAAGAAATCGTTCCCCACAAAAAAACACATAAAGACCCAGTCATCTACAGCACGCTCGAAATTGTACTCAAACGGAAGACCATCCATACGCAGTTGTTGTTGCAAGTGTTCCCTTAGAACAGGTAGGCGAATAAAGATAAACTCTTGTTCAGTGCCCAACAACTTTTCGATTGGTTTGTCACACTCTTCTTTCGGCAGACCCACACATTCCTTCATTTCATGACCCATCTGGCCACACATTTCACACGGTTTAGGCTGGTTCGGTTTAAATTCTTCTCTGATGATAGTAAAGTTAGGTTCATGCGTAGCTAAACCCAACATAATCAAATCAGCATCCGCCCCACACAAACAATGATGCGTGTTAGGGTCATGGCCCGGCTGGGCCCTCTGTCTACGAATATAATCCATTATTTTATGTTCACCTTCACCGGGGACATTAGCATCTGAAAGAATAACCTTGATGTTGGCCCAGCCCGGATCATTGTTCAAACGGTCGTGAATATAAAAACGCAAACATTCAGCAAGACGAAACATGAACGGTGTACCTGGAGTGATGCAGTTACTGTCAAATCTGTTCTCCTTTGGTTTCTCTGGGGGCAGGTTGTAACCCTTGGACAGCATTTCCTCCCTGATTCGAGATTTTTCAGCAGAACCCTCGATCGCCTCTTTCGAGGCACGAAACCGTCTCGAGCGCTGTTGGTTCATTTTGGCACGTGGGGCCACGCCGTCAATCGCCATGTAGAGCAATTTACGGGGTCTGCAGATGTTGAAGATCCTGTCAATGTAGGCGAAAATGTCGACCATCATCTCGTCCTCATTTTTAGGTGCCGGTTTGTTCTCTGGGTGGCAACACGGGTGAATAATGCCGTTCATGTCGAGGTACAAGTTGTCGAATTCGACATCGTTTGGGTTTTTCAGGCTGGTATCAGTTGGAGCTACGACTCCGTCTACTTCTTTGCCTCTCTCCTCCACACAGTGAACAATAATTGATGTATACTTGCGGCTTAGCCATCTGAAGAAGGCAGGAACTCCCATAACTTTTCAAATGAAAATAAAAATATGTAATGGGATTAAAAACAAACAGAACTATTAAAACACAAGGCTCACGTTGGAACTTGTGTTAATTCAATATGGCCGACACTAACTTCCTGTTTGCATATCATTAAAGCTTCTTCCGTTTAATCTCAAACCAAAACCTTTTATAATTTAAAACCGTGTTTTGATTAGTTTTATTTAATTGTAAATAATGAAATCAAACAAATTTCACCACCTGTAAGTTATTAATATAAATTCATCCCCCCCAAAAAATATCTACAGTTCAAATATAAATACGTGTCTGACCGTTAAAACTTTCTTTTTGTTTTGTTTTTCCGCCTCTTTCTCGTTATCAGTAATATTGTTTAATGTTTATGTTTACATAATAGAAATTCGTTGATTATATAATGTATTGTTATTTGAAGATTATTTTAAATATCGTATTATTTTGGAATGATTGTATTTGTTTATTCTTTACACAAATCTTAAACATATTTTTAAAAATATTTATTTAATATTAGATTTAAATTTAAATGTTTCGAAGAGAATTAAGACAAGTGGAATTACCTCCCTTCCTACGCGCGATTCTGTTTGTGGGTTTTCTTTGTTATTATTAAACTTCAACTTTTTATTTATTCATTTATTTATCTATTCATTTATTTATTACCGATCAGTTTTAAATGAAAAAAACTTTGTAAATAATTGTGGTTGATGGGTCACCCGACCCAAGAACATTTAGGTAAAACCCATGTTTGTTGACCCACGCGATAAAACCTCTAGCCCCCAAAGTCAGAAGAGAAGATTATTTTAAATGAAACTGTTACTTAACTTTTTAAAAAGAGGGTAAGAGCTGGGTGTATTGTTAGGCACTTGAGATGCCCCTGAAGGAGAATGCCGACAGAATCTAAATTTTTAAAACTTGGTCCCCCCACACACACACAAAACAAACCTTGTATTGTGAACCAAATAACTTCTTAAAAATCAAAGAAAATTTGTAAAAAAAATAATTGTAAATAAAACTTAAAATTTCTAAATCACTTTTTAGAGCCTTTGCTTTGAAACTTCAAGTTTTTATTCTCGGATTTTTTGTTTTTAAAACAAATACCCGGAAAACAAGTTCGACTGAGCTTCAAGGTTTTCCGCCATTATTAAGTAAGCTTTTTGCTTAGACGTGGCACAAGGCTGTATGAATGAAGCACCTCATGAAACTCGAATTCACTTGTGAATGTTTGCTGATCTAGCTTGCTAAACATTACACCGCCCGAAGCTTTTTGTTTTGATGTGGCACAAGGCCGAACGAATGGGGTACCCAATAAGACTCGAACTCGAAAGTTGGCTTGTCAAGCTTGCTAACCATTACACCACTATGTATACGCTAATAAAATTTTAAACATATTTTTCCTTTTTTCTTTATGGATTCATATTCTTTTATCTTGAAGTTACCCGTTTTTTGATTGATTGATTATATGAGTTATTTTACGCTTAGAGGTTACGGAATCGCGTTCATTGTACATTATACATTTTTATCGAGTTTCTTAAGAGTTTCTTGTACATAGTTACATGATATCTAGTATTCTTATCTGATGTAAATAATTTGCACAGTTGTATGTTATCAACTATTCCTATGTAATAATAAATATGATATGGTCTCAAGTAATTATTTCTGTTCAATAATAGTCATTTATTTGTACACACTTATATGATTTACTCTATTTTAAGTAATTGATAATGATAATCCATGGTAAACAATGATAGCTTCAAGTAACTATTCTTAATACAAATAATTTGCACAGTTATATGATGCTTAGTATTGGCCTAGTGGGTAAAGTGTTCGTCAATGGTCTGGGAGACTTGGGTTCAATCCCAGATCGCGTCATACCAAAGACTTTAAAAATGGTACTTGATGCCTCCTTGTTTAACACTCAGCAATATAAGGTATGTATCAAGGGTAAAGTGGAATAATCCAGGGAAAGGAGTAACGCCCTCCCATACGCCGCGGTGTTGTAACTATTGAAAAGGGAGCCTTCTGGTGGCCCTCAATTACAATCGCCAACTTACTTATTCCTATCTAATATGAATGATTTTCAAATATATCTATTTGACCCATAAACTAACAAAAAGTACCAATCTGGATCAAAATAGACCTGAGCATAATAGCAATGAAAGTGTACTCTACACTCCCCAGATCTCCAGAACTGGAGCCTGACCATAAGATGCAGTTTAGTGTATACCCAGGACATCTCATTTTTGGGGAGGGGGATTTTAGCCTTCTACCGAGGATACAGTCAATGCCCCACCAACAAGATACTTAAAAGTTATGCATATTTTCATTCTTTTCCCAAAGAATTAAGTGGAAAGATTGGCAGGATTAGAGAATTAACTTTTTGTATTTAAAAGATGAAATCTCTGTACACATCCACAACAGGAAGGATGCAACATCAGGTCTCTATGGCATAGTAGCTAATGTGTTAAACTGTTGTTGGGGTACTGTTGGTGATTAATATTTTTGGTCCCACATTTTGTAGTGGTATGTTTGGTTGATTTATGTTGGCTCATTATTGAAAAGCAAATGAAGCAAACAATGAGAAACGATGCAGACAAAAGAACATTTCAAACAAAATTAAATTTATACATCAAGAAATACATGAAAAAGGAAACATTATAAATATTCTAATATAGTCTGTTGAATATTCCTCTGTGTGTGTGCATGTGTGTACTAATATTATATTATAGAAAAAGACTAAATGTTGAAAGTGCCCTGTAGACTATGAAATGTATGTGGGACTAAGTATTTCATGTAAGGTATTGATATATAGAAATATAGCAACGTGTTCTTGGAGGGATGTGTCTTCTCCCATGTTGGTTGTTTGTCTCTTTCGGGGTTTGACGAAATTTTTGAGGCTGAAAGAAGTCTAACTGAAAAGGCAGAACAAGAAAGAAAAAGGTTGCAGAATGTATACATTTTCGTGGGGTTGACTGCTGGAAGTCAAAATGTAAGAGAGAGAGAGAGTGCTGACTCTGTAAGTCGAAATGGAGAGAATGAGTTCTTGGAAGACGAGAGTATTTATAGGCAATCCTTGTCATGCAGACGGCTCCAAATGTGCGGGACAAAATCAAAGTTGCGGACATAGTTGTGAGCACTAACCACATGACTTTCCTGACCAATAGGTTCTCAAGACTGGTTAGTTTACCAACGTCCACCATCTTTGTTTCAGGAACACGTGGCATTACAGCCATTTTAAAATGTAGGAGTGTAAATCCTATACTATGACATCATTGTGAATTTGAACTCCAGTCATGCTATTACATTCAATTTTGGACTAATACCCTTGGGAAAGGTATTGAAACCCCTTATCCCTCCTCTAGTTATGGGTTAAATAATACCTCTACTTTTCTTCTTTGAGAATAGCTTTGGCATTAAATAACTCATAAAGGTTGATATGCCATTAAACAAAGAAATCGAAAAATGAAAACTGACACAAGGTCAATTTTTATGTGGAGTACACCTTGTTTAACTTTGGAGTTTACCTTCTCCAAATTTGGTTGCCTTAACCAAGGCTGAAGAACCCAGTGTATCACACTGTTTATGCATAACTGGGGGAAAAGAAATGGATTCTTGCCTTTCTTAAAGACATTAGTGCAAAGTAAAGCTCAAACAGCCTCTTCCAAAATTGATGAAATTTAATCTCTTTTTTTTTATGTATAACAAACAAAGTGTTGCAAGTGGATTGGAATCTTCAAGATGAAGCTCACTTTATTTATTTGCTGCATCCTGTCTGAAAATAACATGGCTCTGGGAGAGGAACAGATACTCTGCTTTAATCCTAGCTCAAAGCTTGAGAAAAGCAGGTGATATATATATATATATATATATATATATATATATATATATATATATATATATATATACCTAATCCATCTACCACAGGCTGGATGTGACACAAGGTCAACTTTTAAGTAGATTACAGCTGGTTTGAATTCAGGTTTCCTTCTCCTAGACTGATTGCCATACAAAGGTTAAAGAATTCAATCTAAAATGTAATACATAAGTATTACTTTTCTTTAAATGATTTTCTTTCATAGTTGGAACCATGTTAAGAATTTTTAAAAATTTGTTTATGTTCTAAGTATTTTGTAAAATTTCTCTAAGATTTGAAAATAGAAAAGAAGGAAATATTTCAATTTGGTCAGAATTTGGGGTCAGGGAGTTTCCATGGCATAGGGGCTTGAGTGCTGGACAGTGACATCATAGTAAGCTAAAGTCTAGTCATGTTATTACATTCACTTTTGGATTAATACTGATTGGAAAGGTATAAATTCTCTAATCCCTCCGCCTATGGGTTAAATAGTACCACTAGTGTTCTTCTACAAATTTGACTTTGGCATTAAATAGCCCACAAAGGTTGATATGTCATTTAATAAAAAACCCAGAAAACAAGGACTTGATTGTAGTTTATCATTCTGATTGATATTCTCACTGGAAACATGATTACATAGTCATTGGATCTTTATTGCTTGGCTAAGATAAAAGAATTAATACTTTTATTCAAATCTTGATTTCTATACAAATGATACAGAGCTTCACCTAAAAAGAAATTTCCTAATAATTGCTGGTTATTAGTCATTTAGACCATCATATACTCACTGCCAGTCATAGACACCAGTTGCATATCTGCCAGGTCTTTACTTGATATAACTTTTTTAAGTTCGTATCTTTCTTAAAATAAGAAAAATGACATGTAGAAAATGTTACTTACTTTGCCCTACTTACAATGTTAAAATCAAATAACAGAAATATCACTGAGTTGCTATTTAAAAATTTTAGGTTTGAAACCAATTTTGCTCTAAAATCATTGAACCCTTTTTTACTCACTTTCAAAAAGATAAGTTATTTTATTATCCCCCCCCTCTCTCTCTCTCTCTCTATATATATATATATATATATATATATATATATATATGTTAGTAAAAGAAAAATTCATGAAAATAATGAATTTATAAAATTATGATAATTTTAACATACTTATGCAACTTTCAATTGACAAAGTTTTAACTAAAATTTAATAATAATAATAATCTCAACCTCACACTGATAGAAATAGGCGTAAAAAATTGAGCAGTAGAAACAACAAAAAATATAAAGAAAGAAGCAGAAACACGAGGACAAAGTTAAATAAAAATTTCCTGGAACAAAAATCCCTACATATGCATAAAGAATTAGAAATTCTGATATAGATATCATAAAACTAATCAAGTAATAAAAAATGTTGGACTGAAGCTGGAAACAGAAGTAGCATAAAAACTAGAGCTTACTAACTAGAAACTATCAGGCAACCATAAAAAGTGGATCAAACCCAACATGTAGACTGTGCAAATATAAAGCTGAATCAGTTGATCACTTAGTTTCTGGATGCCCAATCTTAACACCGATAGATTATAATAAAAAACATGATAAAATAGGACATTATATTCATTGGATAATATACTAATTCTAAAGAATTTCTTAAATCTGAAAGATGGTATAAACACCAACCAGCACCATCAACAGAAGCAAAAGAGGCTGCTATTCTCTGGGACTTTGCTATCCAAACTGATAGAAAAATAAAGAGCAATAGAGTAAATATAGTGTTTAAGGACAATAAAAGAAAAAAAAAACCTGCCTTTTAATTGATATGTTAGTGTGAACAGATAATAATATATCAGTTAATAAAATATGTAAATACAAAAACCTAATTATAAATTGAAAAAATGTGGCATATTGAAACTACTAGCAATAGTTGGAGCCCTGGGTATGATCAAGAAAGGAATATATAAACACATTAATAAGATACCAAGCAATCTCAGTCTATATGAAATACAAAAAATTGCACTTTATGAAGCTGCTCATCTCTGTAGGAGATCAATGTGAAAGAAAAAATAACCCCCAAAAGAAGGTGTAAAAAAATAAATTCATGGAATGCATATAATCAGTACTTTTCCTCAGTCCTAGGGCTTGGGGATAATAGTCAAATACTCGGATCTTGCCAGAGAGCAGAAAAAGCTGTGTAACATGAAAGTAACAGTGGTACCAATTGTAGTTGGTGCACTCGGAACAGTCTCCAAAGGGCTGAAAAAGAGATGTGGAAATGGAGATCAGAGGAAGAATAAAGACTATCCAGACCACAGCAGTGTTAAAATCAGTTAGGATACTTAGAAGGGTCCAGGAGAGTTGAGGAAACTTGCTGTCCTTTAGATTTTAGTGAAAAAATAACAACAAATACAAGAATCGATATAAATCTTAAAATGTGATTTATTTGTTTTTTTGTATTTGTAAGGTTATTAATCTTTGCTTTGGTTTCTTTGACAAATTTGTTCTATGGCATATCAACCTTTGTGGGTTGTTTAATACCAAATCAATTTTTGGTTTGGTTTCTTTGTTTAATGGCATATCAACATTTGTGGGATATTTAATTCCAAATCTGTTAATTTTTGGTTTAGTTTCTTTGGTTTCTTTGTTTAATGGCATATCAGCATTTGTGGGTTATTTGATGCCAAATCTGTAAATTTTGGGTTTGGTTTCTTTGTTTTATGGCATATCAACCTTTGGGGGTTATTTAATGCCAAATTTATCCATGTAGAACAGTTGCCATACTATTTTACCCATAAACTGGGAGGGATAAGAAAATTCATACCTTTCCCAAAAGTATTTGTTCAAAACTGAACTTAATAGTGTGACTGGCATTTCAACTCATTTCCTATGATGTCACAGTCCAGCACTTTAGCCATTTTGCCATGGGATGTCTGCACAATTTTTAGCTGAAAACTGAGAAAACTGTGAAGGAATTGTTTTTTTCAACCTGATCTTATTATCATGCAATAAGGAATTTCCTTATTATAATCACAAGTCATGTTTAATTCTGAATAATATCACTATAACAAAAAGATTTTTCACTAACAGTCAAGCTGAAGACACCATCCAAGTAAGATCACTGCAGTTAAGCAGCTATGAGCTTATTCATTTCTTAAATGGGTGGCTAAGATGTAATATCATGTTTTATTTGCAAAGCTTAGGAAATAAGAAGGTATTGAATTGACTAATGTGGCAGTTTCTTTGACTTATGGTCAAGTCACATCAAAATCCCTGGTTCTTCTCAGATCACAGAAGTTAACATAATATCAAGTCACTTCCTATTCATAGAAATTATATTTATTCAAATGATATATGAATAGGAATATATATCTCTATTCTTTGTGGTTGTCCTTAATTTTCAGATAAGATTTCAGCTTATGCTGCTTATTTGGTGAGTCCAAAATCCTGGATGAGGCTGTTTGCCTTCTCTTTGCACTCATGCCTATGAGAAATGCATGATTCAATCTCTTCTCCTCCTCAGTTATGGGTAAATAGTAAAGTGAACCATGTTATTTAGCCTTGGTTAGGCAACCAGTCTAGGAGAATTCAAACCAGTTTACATCACTTAAAAAATTGACCTTGTGTCACATCTTACCCATAGTGGAAGGGTTGAGTAAATACATACAATTAGATTTTATATTCCTTTCAGAAAGAAATACAAGACTTATAAGATAACAACTTTAATTGACATGCAAACCAGATTGGATTGAGGATGCAAAAAAAGGGAAGGTGTGTGGGTGTAATGGTATGTGGGTGTGAAGTTGTGTTTATCGCAGAAAAAAAAAACATGGTTTATGCTTGGCAAAATGTTATTTGGTTATGTTTTGCGATTTCAGATTTTTATAGATACATTTTTAATTTATGCTTTTAGTGTTGTGTAGCGTCCCTCTCACAAGTACATATTCTGTCAAAAAATATTAGATGAGCCCTTTGCAAACAAGATCACCTCCTGCATTTGATCATCATTGGTATGATGTCAATTTTCTCTCTATGTTTGTAAATAGACTCCCAGAAAGTGGCTCTAATATTTGGAGGGAACTGATTTGATTAATTGAGAAAGGAGTCATGTGAAATTTTATTTATTCATTTATTTATCTTGTGTTAATTTGGAGTCACTTATGGTTATGACTTTTTCATCTGACTTTGCAACTTTGGAAGTAGATATTTCCATTGGTCTCTACAAACCCATTAGATTCAGACTTTCATTCACTCTATTCATATAGTAACACAACAAATACTAGAAAAATTCATTTAAAATTATTTTACTATATAAAAATGAATAGCAAATCATTTCATTAATATAATTTAATATATACATGGTGCCTTCAATAAGTTTCCAGACTTTTTTGTACAAACATTTAAAATTGTCATAGACTCTTTAAAATTCAGTATGTTATTGCTATACATCTTATGAGATGACTGACCAATTTTTATGATTTCAGCTTCAAATTAACAGCTACAGCAGCAATTGGAATACACCCTACTAAAGCCTGATTGTCACAGCCGGGGAATTTCAAAAATGCAATCTGGACGTGAGGACACTTTAGAAGAACGATATGCAATAAAATTCTGTTTTAAACTTGGAAAAAATGCCAGAGAAATGTATGGAATGCTTCAGACTGCTTTTGGAGCATCTTGCATGAATCAAGCATCAGTTTTTGAGTGGCATAAGAGATTCAAGGAAGGCAGGGAGTCTGTGAGGGATAATGAGAGGTGTGGGAGGAGTAAGGAAGTCAATACACTGGGTGTGGGAGGAGTAAGGAAGTCAATACACCAGGTGTGGGAGGAGTAAGGAAGTCAATACACCAAAGGGTTTGGGTTAGGGTTACTATATTGAGCTTTTAAGGGAGTTCAGCAAAAGATTCCATCGGACGAGGCCAGCACTCTTCAAATTGGGTCAGTGGCATTTCCACCAGGACAATGCACCAGTCCACAACTCCATCCTGGTCACAGACTATTTGACCAAGATGGGCATCAAGATAGTTCCTCACCCTCCTTATAGTCCAGACCTTGCTCCCTGTGACTTTTGGTTATTCCCTAAGCTCAGAGGCTGTTGTTATGAGACAAGTGAGGAGATGAAAGAGGCTGTGATGAAGGTCATTGACATGCTCATACAAGAGGACTTCCATGGGGCCTTCCAGAAGTTGTTAGAATGGTACAATAAGTGCATTGCAGCCGGAGGAGATTACTTCCAATGGGACTAGAGTTTCATATGTGTACTATCAATAAAGGTGCCCATACAAAAAAAGTTTAGAAACTTATTTAATGATCCCCATATATATGATATACAAGTGTATTGTTTATGGAATTATTATAATTATTTATTTACTTATTTTGCATTAAACAGACATTTATTATTATTCCCCAATAGTTTTTTTTTCAGACAAATATCTTCATCATTATTATTTTTATCTCAATGCCAAGGTCAGTCTACTCTGGTTTTTCTCCGTAATCTTTCAGGAAGTCTTTTTATTTAATTCAGGAAGCGTATAATACGCCCATTTTTCCAGGTTTTTAAGCCTAAAAGTTAGGGATGCACACTATACACAAGATCTAAATAACTTTTTTTCTGGCCATGGGCATTGTCATATTTCAGACGGCATGACCAAAAATAAGTAATGTCTTTGGTCCAAACTAATGTGTAACGAATATTTATGTTTGGCTTGTTGACAGAGCAATAGCCACTGGCCATTTGAATGTGTGTTCATTTATAATTTTGTGAAATGTGTTTGTTTATCATTTTGTTTCTCCTTGTGTCAGTTCATTTTGGCAGCAAGCTTGTTGCATTTTTTCCATGTTTAGCGAATGTGAAATTGTTATTATTTTTAGCGAGGAAAAGTTGTAACGTGCGTGTGTGTTTGGTTACTTCCTCGCTAAGTTTTAAAAGTAAATAAAGGAGAGAAGTTCCAAGATGTCAAAATGTTTTTATGATAGTTTTTAATGGCCGCATGGAATAAAGAGTTTGCGTTTGTGCTGCAAGCCTCGTGGGAAAGGAAAGAAGTAAAGAGACGAAATGGAGTTATGATAGAGTTGAGATAGCAGCGTGTGTTGTTGGACGTGCGAGGGAGGTATGTTCGCAGTATGTAGCGAAAGTCATGTTTGCCTTTGGAGGAAATAAACTTTGGAGTCATTGTGAGTTTGTGTTTCTGGTTGTTTCGGGGAGAAGTAGAATGTCTCTAGAAAATGTTGCCCAGAGGTGAAGTAATTGCTAGGTGCTGGAGTGGAATTAGACATTGCAATCGACATAGCCAATTTTGGGGGTGAAATAAAGTTGTTCCTGTGTGTGGCGGATTGAATTTATCTAATTCATATTCAACTGGGATCCCTTGGTCTAAGAGAAATAGACGCAAGAGATCCATAAATTAGATAGGTTCCCTCATTGTGTCCATGCTTCTGCTGCTGCTATTGAAGAACAGTCAGTGAGACGTCTGCACTGAACGGAGTTGTTCAGCCAAAAAGGCAGCTTTCCCAATTTCTGCTGCCTGGAAAGGAGATCCGGACTGAATAGGATAAGGCATCCTGATTGGGTGAAATTATGCGTCGAATTAAATTACGCGTCAAACAAAAATATGAAAATTCCTTCTGCTACTCATGCATTTACTCTGAATACTGTGCAAATTTTATCTTTCAAAACATATTATAAAATATATAAATTCTTTTTTTTAAAGGGTTTGGGTAATTTAGGTTTAAGCTTCAGGCCAAGTCAATGTATCACTTTGGTTGTTTGTGTATGTCTTCAATATCTCTGGGTTCTAGGAGCTGCTGACAATTGTTTCCTTCCTTAGGTTAGGGTGGCAGTAAAAAGAAAGTACAGAAAAAAACAAAACAAAAGAAGAGCATGGCCCTTAAAAAATTTGGAAGCCAGGGGTCAGATAACCATGCATGATGAGAAAAATGTTAATATACATTCTTTATTTTCATCATTTTCCTTATTTTTTAAAGATTCTATTCTATTTTAAAATTGTATTTCTTATTTTATTTTATTATTTCTTTCTCTCATTCTTTGCTTTTAGGCTTGTCCAGAATTCCTTCCTTGAGATTTGAATTGAAATCCCTATGTCACCCTATTTCTGCCAATTCAAATTCATATTTTGAGTCTATCAACAACTTATAAAAAAAGATTTTCCCATACTCTGATTTGATCGTGGGCAAGATGAACCAGGCAGAACCCATCCCTCTCCAGATCTATAACAGAGTTTTCCTTTTCCTAAACCAGTTACCATCCAAGATTAAAAAGCCTAGTCTGCTCTACAATTTACCTGTAGGTGGAGGGAGAATAACTGGATTCATAACTTTCTCAAGGATATTAGTGCTATGTGAAATGCAAATATCCTCATTCAGGATTTGTATGCAGGTAACTGAGTCTACTTCTTACAACAATAATCATTACACTACAAGCTCCTCCAATCAAAAATACTTATACAGTTTGCAAAATCTTTGAATTGGTGGGATTTATGCTATAAACATATGTCATCTTTAAAATCAGGGAAATTAAATGTTTATAATTTAATGAAAAGTCTTTTTGGTTTCTGGACCAATAACTTTTAATCATAAATCTGGCTTTTCACACTATTGATGTGAAACCTTAACACCCCGGCACAGGATTCATAGCACTGAAAATAGGACTAACTGTATTTTGTAATTATTACTTCCCTGCAAAAGTAGCTCACCAGTTGAATGGATGAAATTGCATTGTTTAATCAGTAAATATAAATAATATTGTACTATAGCAGCGATTACACATCAAATTTTAAACTGGATTTGAATACTCTGATGACTCAGTCCAGGATAATCAAAATTGACACTTTGTGCTGGCGGATCCATGCACAACTTCTATAAAAATATACAAAACATTTAACTTGTAACAGTACCTAAAAAAGCTTGGTGGAACATGCAACAAATACCAGCACCTAACTCATGTATGTCCCCGAATCTAAAATTAGAAAAAGATCTATGTGTCATGGTTTTCCGAAGGAAAAAAGCTACTTTCTATTAATTGATTAAAATCCTCTGCTCTACAATCTGCAGCATTCCAGTTCTCAGAAGGCAAAGGAACCAATCAGTTTCAAAATATTTCAAGATAAGTTTTATCCTCAAAGGAATTTCAAGACTGATAAACAAGAAAACACTTTGAAAGAATATCAAAACATTTACATACACTGTATATATACAAAAATTAACACTCATACAATATCTTTTGTAAGTTGCTGCTCATTACCAAAAATGATACTTAAAAAGACAGTGTTTGTTTCAACTCAAATTCTTGTAGTTTGTTTTCTTGTTTGCTTGTTTTATTTATAACTCCTTTCAGTTTTAACTCTTTTTATCACATGACCCAAAAACTCTTCTCCTACCACATTGAACATTACAAATTTAGTATGCATAATTCACTACAACATTCACATTATAAACTTGATTTTTCTACAAAATTCAACCAATCACAATTATTCCTGGTAAATGTAAAATATCTTTTGATCCAGCCACTTAGTATTTGATAAGCTGGCAGCCTTTTACTAGTGAAAACATTAATATTGATGTCTCCCCTTGAATAGCTGCCACACCACAGAAGCTCCTGTGATAATCTATTTAATGTATTTTACATACATAAAAGTAGTGGTGTAATGGTTAGCAAGCTAGACTAGCAAACCTACACGAGCGAGTTCAAGTCTCATTGGGTGCCTCATTCATATAGCCTAGTGCTACATCTAAACAAAATCCTTAGTAAATTAATTCATAAAGGTGAATAAATACCATTTCTCCATCTTTATATTCTCTCACTCACATACATACTCACAATTTTTAAAGCAAAAAACTTACATAAACCTTGTCACCCCCATATAAACAAATACTTTACATCAATATACACAAACTGATGATGCAATTATTCAGGTGAATATACACATATACACCAGAACTATTGCAGGAGCTATTGACAACTGAATGTGGGCTTTGTGTGTTCTTCCTTTTTGAGTCCTAGAACTTGTGCTAACAGTAAGAGTGAGAGGTAACACAAGAGAGACAGGATCTATATTAGATAGAGAAAAATTTTTATTAACATTTGATGTACAGGGATAAACTGTTGTTGCATAATATCATTTGGTTGTATCTTTTGTTAAAGTTGCTGCTGCTGCTTCTAAGTAATTATTCAGAATTTCTTTGAAGAGCTGCTGCAGCTGTGTAGTCATTGCTGAGGTCTTGCTGTTACTGTTACTGCTGCTTGGTCATCATGTCTAGATCTTTTTGATGTGTAGCCACCAGAAACAAAACCCTTTCAGTTCTCTGGATGAAATTCAAGTTGTTTATATATACATGCTCAAAAATTGGCTTTCTTGAAAGTCATGTCATGCCAATTGGTTGGTAAATGTTTCATTACCCATTATATATTTCTCAATTCTGGCCCTGAAGAGAGTACATGGAGCTGGTTATGATATGATTTGTCTTTGCCATATGAGCAATGGTTGTTGAGGTGAACACTCTTGGTTCAGTAATAAAAAAGAGTTACAACAGCACTTTGTTATCCACATATGCAAATTTATAAATGTACACTTTTAAATATTCAAAAGGGACTTTATCATTCATCACAAATTGAATTTTGACCTTCGAACTCTTATTTTGTAAATCTACTTTGGGTTTTATACACAAACCAATTGAAATATAAAATTTGTGGTTTCTTCATGAAAATCTCTGCTATTTTTTATTTTGATAACTTTGTTAACATATTGGATGTTTTCTTGAGTTAAAAGAAATTACCATGTAATAATTATATAATGTTTACTTTTATATATACAACAAAATAAATTGAGTAAATTAAATAGATTAACTAGGCTACTGAAACTAAGCTGCCTTTGGACAAATGAAGGAAATAGATCTTGGATTCTGGGAGCACCAAATAAATTGGAACGAGGCTCTTTCTAGACTGGCTAGATTGATGCATAGGTGAATAACTGAAAACCAGTAAAGGATAAGGAGGAAGATATGTAAAACACACAACTCCACCCTCTCCTTTAAGGAAAGTTTCCTTTAAGAACATAACCAAATCGTAGTCACATCATTTTCCAGCACCTCCAACCAATTATTCTCCAGTTGGAAGCTAGGGTTAAAAGAGATGCCAAGTATATAGCTCAGTCCATCCATTCAATTGAAGAGACTGGGCAAAGTACAACTCTTTCATAAACCCAACCTTAAGCCAAAAGACTTATTGCAGTTAATCTTGACTTCTGTCATTGTTTCATACATTCCAACTTATATCCTTCCATTTATTCATAGTATATCACAGTGGAAAGTAAATATCCTTCCTAGCCCCAACTAACCCAATACTGATGATGTGACTATGCTACAAGCATAAAAAATCAGAAGACAAGTGAAACATTTACATTACCCTTTTTCATACCTCTTGTCATTCATGCTCATTCATAGAACAATATATGTAATTCATTTGTTTTAGGATACCTTGTTGATCATTGCAACATTTGTTGTATTATTACATGTACCTATAAAATGTTTTAACTGTGTATATGTGTTTATCTTGTCTTTACTTTCCATTTATTCAGTGTTGGTGTATCAGTGGATATACTAATGCTAGTTTTGAATTTTGGTAAGTAGGAAATGTTAAACATCCTTCCTAGTACCAAAAATATCCTGTAAATTATAACTGGCATAAAATCACCAATATCAGTATTTAACGTTGTTAAGACTGAAAAATATGTCCCATCCTTACTCTGACTATTCTTTTGCAGTTAGTTCTCTTACACAGTTGGTAACATCTGAATTGTCTTCTGCTTCATACAGTTGTTGAAGATCAGCTTCAACGAGAGTAAAACATCTGTGACAGTCTTAAGTACACTTAAGGAAGACCATCAATGTTGGGTGTCTTATCCATCCTGGCCTTCTTTAACATTTCATGGATTTCTTCCTACTTTGTGGATCCCTGGCATCCCGCTGCTTCAATCTCCTCAAGGCAAAAGGAGTCAGCTAAATAGAAGTAAAAATAAAAATGTGATATACCAACATGAAATGTTCTGAATTTCCTCTACACAGTACATTGCCTTTCAAGACATTCTTTTTATTCTAGCTCTGACTACAAGAGCGTGTTCCTTCTTATTAAGTAAGGAAGCTGTGCAATTTTCCCTATTTGATAGCACTGCAGGGAGACAATAACTAATTATCTCCCTTAGAGAATGGGAATGTCTGTCTCAGGCCTCATAGAGTGTCACATGACAGTTTCATAAACCTATTTCCAACCTCTTTTGCCTCTGTTCTTTGAATAGGGGAGACATTGCTGCAGATCATACCAGAGAACAATAAAACCATGGAGTTATTTCATTTTCCTAATCAAGTAAGCCTTTTTCCATTTTTGTACCCCTTACATATACTGCTTGTTCATGGAACAGTGTGCATATATTTCTAGCTGTTGGGATATGTTTTGGTATTCTTTATTTGTAATGTCATTGGTATATATGGCCTAATGAGTTGAGTGTTCGCCAATGGTCCGGGAGTTCAATCCTAGGTCAAGTCATACCAAAGACTCAAAAACTGATACTTGATGCTGCCTTGCTTAACACTCAGCATTATAAGGTAAGGATCAAGGGTAAAGTGGAGCAATCCAGGGAAAGGAGTAGCGCTCTTCCCTACACTTCGGTGTAGTAGCTATTGCAAAGGGAGTCTTCGGGTCACCTTCGACTAAGGTTGCCAACTTTACTTTTTTTTAGTAAGAATTAGTAATCATTTAGATCTAGGGGTGGGAGCTTCCTTCTATGCAGTACCTACCGCCTCTTCCTCTATAAGGAGTAATGACTGAGCTTATTGCTCGACGTCTTTGAATTGGAATGCCGACGGAACTAAACAATTTTTGCTGTTGTCCCATGTGAGTCTCGATTCGTGCAGGTATTCTCACGCTAAACCGACTTTGTCTGACATTTTGGCTTTGTGGAGTGCCTAATAAATAACTATTTCCTCAGTGAGGTATTCTAGGAAAAGTACTCAAATAAAAATAAAAATAAAAAGTGGTGAAAATGTTGTTTAGTCCTTATCAATATTTCTTTCGGGATGAGAGAAGGGAGTGATTAAACACTTTTGGCAAATAAAATTAAAAAGTTAAAGCCCACAAATAAAATAATATATATGTGAGGAAGAGCAGTCGTGTAAAATCGTATTAAACAAGATTTAAGTTTAACATTGCCCAAAATTAGCTTTTTCTCTAATATTTTTGTGTCAAAATTTGTAAAGATTGAAAAAAGAAAGAAAAATCTGTATATTTCTGACTCGTCAATTGCCAAAACTAAAACTTCATCGATTCAGAAAGATATATCTTCGACATTTGCTTTTAAGGTCGATTTATTATTTTATTTTATTTTATTTTATTTCTTGTCTTAAAAAACAATCGTTACTATTAAACAAAAAGACAAAAACTAAACAAATAATCCAAACAAAACAACTTGACTTGCAGCTCAATAACTAACAGTTAAAAATAGGACGAAACCATTTTTGTTAGGGTGGTAGGTTGGATAACATTTAAACTATTTACGGTGTAAAAGGAAATATAACCCTTCCGTTAAGAAATAAAGTTCAATTCATTAAATACACCTCTATAGAAGATTTATTACGGCTGGTATTTTAGAAAAAAAAAGAATCTAATTTTCCAAATTCTAACTATGCACCCTGTAACATGTGGGGAGAAGATGAGTTCACGATAGAATACGGAAAAATATCACAGATGGTCCCTTGCCTCTTCTTTTTGCTGACGCTTTCATGAAATCCGTGGTAACCTGCCTCGATGTAGCTATAAGATCGCTTTTAATTAGCAACTAGTGGCACAAACAGCTTAGATTAATTCTTAAATAATTTATTTATCAGCACTTGGCTACTCGTAGTCGAGAGATAGAGAGCTTGGAGAGGCTATAGACATCCCCCGCAAAAACAACAACAACAAACAAACAAAAAACAAATAAGCGATACTACCAAGTCGTAGGGGTCGGGCAATTGACTTTCCCACTCAGTTTTGGAGCTGGCTCGATGTATTTGATATGTTAAGTGTCGTTAAAAAGAAGGAGCAAAAGAAGATTTTAAAAGTTTTCTTTACACACACAAAAAGTTTTTATTTTGGTTTGTGATGATGGCTGGAAGTATGAAGAATTCTTCTGTTTTCTTCCTGTTTCTGCAATTGTGCCTTATTTTAAAAATCAACAAAGTTTCCTCCTTGTCTTCTATACCAATTGATGAAAGTGGGTACATTGTTTACTGTCCCTGTATGGGTAAGTAATAAATAAATCAATAAAAATAAACTTTATACTATATCTTATTTTTAGGGTTTAATTTTCGATTGTGCATATTTGTAATTTATTCAATTTTTCTTTTAAAATTGGACACTCATAAAAACAAAAGAATCATTATCAAATCCTTTTCTTTTTTATGTGATATTTCCTGGCGCGTAAATGTCAATATTTTTATTATAATTTAAATGAATTTAAGTGAATAAACTTTATTAAGTTAAAAAAATCTTTTCATTTCGCCAAGCTGACATAAAAACCGTTTCTATTTTACTTTATTTTGTTTTATTACAAACCTTAAAAATAAAATTACTATATTTTTTCTTCAAAAAGTTTATTCATTTAAGAAAAAAAAAATAGCGAAGTTGAATATTTTTTTATTTAAAATTTAAAATTTTTTTTATCTAACTTTAAAGTTACAAAAGAGAAATCCTTGTACGATTAATGATTTAAAAAAATGCTTTTATTTAAAAAGAGAAAAGAGAAAAACTTAAGTTCTTTGAAATAAGAACTGAATGCCCGATCGAATCAAAATAAGTGGCTATGTCCTATTTGATTTCTTCTTTATATAAATTTATACAAATGATATATTTAACTTGATTTCTACAAATAAAACAAAATCTGAAATTTGATTTTCTTAAGCAATATCAGGAACCAGAAAGTTTTTGAAATTTTTTGTATTCCCTCTATATTTGACAATTAAAATAAGTAAATAAATCAAATTAATTTTAATTTTACTACTTATTTGAACGATAATCATTTACTTTTCCGCCTTATTTATTCTCATCTGCTTAAACAAAACTTATTTCCTCGTTTGGATAAGAAAATGACATCTATTGCCAATAATTTGTCCTTTTTTAATAAAAAGTTACCCTCACCCGCAAAAAACTTGAAATATCATAACTGGTGCCTATTACAACCTTTTTAATTTTTTTTCTCTCTCAGTAAAAAATGCAAAAAGTTATTTTATTTATTTTTGTTTTTCTTTTCATCTTTGTTACTTTTTATCTAAAAAAAAATAAAGCTTTTTAAACATTCTATGTCCGTTTTAAACTAAATATCAGAAATTTAAAGATTATTTTCCCAACAAGACTTAACAAAAATAACAGACACTTGAAAGGTTCGTTTCAGACATTCAAACTACTTAAAAGTTTTAATACTTATACAGAATAGGTCACCCATATACAAAAGAAAAATTAATACTATTTACTATCCAGATAAGAATAATCTTCAGTAACTTGCTTCATTAAAAACAAAAAATTATAAAACTGAACAGTTAAATCCCCAAATTACGTTTCTAGCTAGCTATAATTCAGCCATATTTCTTTTTAGTCTATCTCTTCTCTTAACCACCAAGAAAGCGTTGGGTTATGATCAAATTGTGATTTTGAGATTTAGTTGTGGGTATGAAATTTAAGCAAGGGCTTAAAGACAGCTTTTATTATTAAAATTGTTTTGGAGGTGCCCGTGGTGGAATGTTATCGTCGTAGGAAATGGACACGGCGACACGAGTTCAAATCCTGGACGAGACTGATTGCATTTCACATAGCACTAATACCCTTGGGAAAGGTATGAATCCAAATATTCTCCCTCCAGCTATGGGTAAATAGTAGGACAGACTAGGTTCTTCAGCTTTAGTGAGGCGACTAGTCTAGGAGAAGGAAAACTCTGAATTCAAACCTGTTAAACTCCGCTTAAAAATTGACCTTGTGTCATATCCTGCCCGAGCGGAGGGGTTGGTAAATAGGATTATTAAAATTGTTTTTGCTATATTTAGCTTTCATACTCTCTGCTGTCAGTCTTGTACTCTACTTGGTATTCATTTTAAAAGTGAATCCTTTTAAGGTTCTAAAAGAGAGTAAAAGACTTTGATTAAGACTTTGATTAAGACCTTGATTGCCACTCGGAGGCACCAAAATTTGTCAAGCAACATGTTGTTTGCACAGTGTTTTTTTTTTTTTTTTTTTTTTTTATTCAGAAATTTATAAGATTAACAAGAACAAAACTTTTTTCTTTTTTACCACACATCTGGTTTTCATGTTGTTTGACGTTTCTTTTTGGTTGCTAAAATTTTATTGTTTTGTGGAGTGGTGGTGAAAATTTGGAGGTGAAAATATTTGTGACAGTGACTAATTTTTACTATTAACCTCTTTTTTGCAAAGTCAGGGACATTGTATTTTTAGAGATTTTTTAGTGTGACGTGGAATTCAAAGTTAAAAAGAAAAAAGACTTTAAGGCACTTACACACACATGTGCATAAGTTCACCATAGTCTATTATAGAGATGAAATAAAGAAGTATAGTAGAAGACTGTATTGCACCAATTTTTCAAGTGGGGACTGCTGCTGTCCTTAAAAACCTCAGCTTTTGAAATCTTTTCAATTTAAACACCAATTTTTTGGTACTTGGTAGTATCCAATTAAACATCAGCCATTAAGATTTTCTCAATTTTTTTACCTTGTACCAGACACTGGAAGTGCTTGTGAAGTAATGCTTATCATCAAGGTGGGATTTACCTACTTCTAGGTTCCATCGCCCATTACTTGTTGACCACTGGGCCTATACTTATTGTACAAGGGATTCTTATGGTTTTCAGTATATATAATGAAATATTCAGTATTCACTTGAAACAAGGTTATAATCTGGCACACAGTGTGACAAATTTCTTTGGGGCCCTCAGATACTTGTGAGCCCTAGGCCAATGTCCTTCTATGCCTATTGGTAAATCTGGTCCTGATTATCATCATATAAAGTAGACTTGGCTACCTGGGTTCAAATCTTGAATGAGGCTGTTTGCATTTCACATGGCTTGAATGCTCTTGGGAAAGGTATGAATCTATCTATTCCACTTCTAGCTATGGGTAAATAGTAGGGCAGACTTTCTAATTCTGGTATGGTCACTAGTTTAGAAGGAAAACGATTTGTTGACTTGGGGAGGGATGGGCTCTATCAGGTTATTCCTGCCCAACATGAGTAGTGCCTTCATGACTGAACCAGGTGATTGTGTGTGTGTTTTTAAGCCTATTGCTTGACTAGGTACATTTTAGATCAAAGTTTAGTGAATATCTATGTAGAATGTAATTGATATTAAAACAACAAACTGAGGTATTAGTTGTCTAAATTTCTGAGACAAAGCTTGATGATTTTCATCATTAAGGGTTTTCGGACTATTGTCTTCATCCCTAAGCTTCTAAGGAGACAATCATCTGACTGCAGGCGAGTAACAATACAGGAATACTTAACACTTGTGCCTGGTTATGGCTAACAGAATCAGAACAGGCGACCCCCTTGGATTCAATAAAGGATGTAGTTCGAAGTTCTGTGAAGGTTCCCAAGTTTGACAGACACCTAAAGAAGGCCAGGAGACATATCGACCAAAACGTTGTGGAAATAACAATAAAGATGAAGACAATAGTCCGAAATCCCTTAATGATAAAGACAAACTGAAGTCTCTGGTATTAATAGTCAGTCTAGTTATAAGTTTTTGCATTTGTGAATTGTATTTTTTATCACATTCGGCTTTCCCAGGTGAATCTGATTTATCTTTTAATGACTGATTTTTTTTGTCATTGATTGCCTATTGCATGTTCCATAGAAGAGAGAGGTTGACTTTTACTATCCATTTTCTCCTACCTTTGGTTTCAGATGATCTATTTTACTGGATCAATCAAAGTCACTTGTTAATAATTCAATAATCTATCTCCAATTCATTAATTATGCTGAAAGACAAAAATAACTTTCCATCTGCAACTAAATTGAATTGTTCTTTTAACTGAATTCAAATCTGAAGTCAGATTTTGCCATCAAATCATCTTTTTAAATTATGCTCATTTAAATGATATATACAAAATGTTATTCTATATGCTATACTATGAAACAATGCTTCAAAAAATTTGTATTCATTGAGATGTACAGAGTGTGTTCAGAAAAATTGATATTTAATAATTTGACCAATTCTTGTTTAAACGATCTCAGATTTTAACAGCTTGTGTTGAAATAACTTAAAATTCTGTTTAATGTTTAAATACCTTTTCTTTCAGTGAATAGCATTTCTATACCTGTAAAGAAAAAATAACATTAATCATTGAATTTTGAGTTGTTTCTACATATGCTGTTAAAATCTGAGATCATTTGAATGAGAATTGGTTTAGTTATTAGATGATATCAATTTTTCTGAAACACCTTGCATATCATCTCATTGGAAAGCAAATTTGAGTACTTAATCTCTGTAAATACTTTATTACATGATATTAAATCAATTTAAAAGAATAAAGATTTCAATTAGGAATAAGTCTCTTAAGTCATAGAATATATGTCAACATAAGTTTTTGAGATGTTTACTCTTGCACTTGTGGGACGTGCCAGTCTTCCACTGAAGAAATCAGCTGTAAGTACATATTTGAATTGAAGGTTTTCAGTTTCGATTCCTGTCTTGATGAAATCTTTTTCCATTCTCATCACTTATCTTGCTCGGATTAGGTTGGAAAAACATCAAGATTAGCATGCAACACTGTTCCATTCTTTGTTGAAATTGTGCCTAGTTCTCTGAGACCTAAGAAAAGTTTGTACAATTAATAATGACTCCTACGCAGCCAGCTCAAGTGGATTCAATTTACCTCTGAACATGCTGTTAAACATCAGTTCTCTGATCTTGGGTCAAATGAAAATATTTGCTTTCAGTTTTTGTATTATTTTTCTATGCACCAAATTTTATTTTTAGCTTTTAGTATATACAATGATTGTATATCATTGCTTTCACAAAGTTCTTAATGAGGCTAAGTTTGATGTAAAGAGGTGAAAAGAGGATTATTTATTGATTTACTTTGTAATATGAACATTTACCAAAAATCCTGATGTATTTGAACTCATCTAAAGACAGATTCATAATCAACTGAATTGAGTTTAAAACAAATATTTTAACTCTAATTTGCTAAAACTTGTTGACCAACATTTGGACTGTTAAAAACTTTTAAAAAACATTTCTAATATTAAATTCTTTGATAAATGTCTCAATAGACACATACTGTCCTGTTGGCAGGGCTTAGAATATGGTGACTGTTTCCTCTGTGGAGAGGTAAGACCTCTGCCAAAAAAAGGTGTCCTGGTTATGAAACTAAACTAAATCTAATGTTGAGGTTCCAGTTCTGGAGATATTGAGTCTAAAGTACCCCTTCATTACCATTATTCCCGGGTACACTCTGAGCTAGAGTGGTACTATCTGTTCTGTTTGAAAATTATTAGTGTTAGAGAGTAATACTGGATGCCATCTAACTATAAATGATTTGTATTAAGAATAGTTACTTGAAGCTATGATTATTTAAGGATTATTATTAGTTACTTCAAACTGAATAACGGTGCAAACAAATGCTTATTAATAAATAGAAATAATCACCTTAAATTGCAGTGTACAAGTCTACTTTTTAAGTCTGAAAAAAAAAACCTCTACAAAACTAGGGGTCGACTTATACAGCAGGGCTAAAATCCAAACCTTTACCACAAAGGGGTTAACCAGTGGAACAGTACTCCAAACAACTGATATACACCATTTACCATATCTCCAACAGACTGCCACAAACATTTCCAACTTAAACTCTTGTTTGGTGAACATATTTAACAAATTAACAGATTGATATAAAATAATAAAACTGTAATATAAATTAAATGTCATATTAATGCTACATCACGTGCTATTTTCAACAGCTGATGCACTGACTGAAATGTTACAATAGCCTACTGTATGTTTGTGGGTAAACCTATACAGAAGATACTGCTCTAACCCAGAATTTTGAGTTAAAAACCTTGAGGTTGACTTATATGCTACTATTTATGGTAATTGGAACCATAAAAGATATTAGTATTGGTCTAGTGGGTAGAGTGTTTGCCAATGTTTCAGGAGATTTAGGTTCAATCCCAGCTCGTGTCATACCAAAGACTTTAAAAATGGTACTTGATTCCTCCTTGCTTAACATTCAGTAATATAAGGTACGTATCAAGGGTAAAGTGAAGCTTTCCAGGGAAAGGAGTAGTGCCCTCCCCTACACCTCTGTGTAGTAGCTATTGAAAAGGGAGCCTTCTGGTTGCCCTCGACTATGGTCGCCAACTTTACTTTACTTTACTATTAGGTAGGAATACTTGACATATAACTGTATGCAAAAAATCTCTTAAGAAACAACGACATAAAAAATTTAAATATAAATATACAAGGAATACAATTCTCTAACCACCAGGCATAAAATAATTCTAGACTGGTTTATATACTGTTAAAATCAATCAACAGACTCCTTGTAATTGACCAGATATTGAACATTTGTGAAAAGTGAATAATACTTTCATTGTGTGCAATATTTGTTGGTTTTG
>CAUZXS010000596.1:5000-44310 GCA_963585895.1 Sepioteuthis lessoniana
ACCATTACACCACGAGGACACCCCCCTCACCGATGAGTTTGATATATATTGAGACTATTGATCCACACACAGACACAAATACTGCCATAAATTCTAAGTCAATATAATAGTAAACATGAGTCCAATTCAATGCAAAATTTTCTTACTGCATTTTCTTAAATACCGGCATACAGTGAAAATAAGTTAACTTATTTCTACTACCATATTTCCTCGTAATATATGTATACATTCATGTAGGTGAATGCGAGTTGTATACGTTTATCTGTCTTGATATTTACCTATATCTGTATATATGTAAATATTCATATAGACATATATTCGTGTGCATATTGCATCACGATATCTGTTGATAAACACATGCGCAAGATAACATATATATTTGTGCATGGTCATGTTGATACCTATCGGATCACATTATACAGTAATAAACTTAATAATACTAAGTATTCTACACGCATTTGTGCACCTATAAACACTTGTCTGTGTAGTGGCAATGAATTTCTCTCATGCGTGCCCCTGGATGTAGATGCGTAAAACGTTTTTTTTAAATTACAGAACCTTGGGATGACAAGTGCACGCGTGTACCTGACGACAAACACTTCACCTACAGAGAGGTAGTTGCAAAAGAAAGTCGGGTGTGAATGGTATCAATCCATGGCAGCAGCAGAAGTTGAAGGTAGTCACATGAACGGGGTTTGCGAGAGAAATATCGATAAAGGTTATCATTGAAGATGTTGATATAAGCTGGGGTTTGGTAATAATATTGATGACGATGATGAAGATGGGTGTAGATGTATTAACGTGGTGGAAACTAAGATAAGGAATAAATTAAAAAAAAAAGATTAGTCATAGTTTGGTGAATAAAAGACGATTATGATACCTTTGAAACAGGTGATGACTGTGATCCAATTGATGTTTGAAAATTAACTCGGATATTTAAAAAAAGTAGGCATAAATAATCTTATAAAACGAACACAGGTGCGCATTTGGTACCTCGATTTTGATGGTTGTAAGAAAAGTTTTTTTTAAATAAAACAGGTTTTCAGTTGTAGATAGCAGAGTCAAGAAATATTACTATGTTTTTCATCAAATTATCTTAATAAATGCTGGATAATTTTTACCAAATATCTCTAATACATGTGCGAAGACAGATCCGTTAGCGTACTTAACAAATATAATTTTAGAAAGTTATATATATATATATATATATATATATATATATATATATATATATATATATATATATATATATATATATATATATATGGTTGTGTCATTTCGTTTGGTTTGATTTGGTTTCTTTGTTTAGTGGTAAATGGGGATTATCTAATGTCAAAACTATTCTTGTAGAAGAATAATATTGGTATTATAAAACGGATAAGTAGGATGGAAATGGTATCCATATTTCTCCCAAGGGCAATTTTTCAAAAGTGAATATAATAGCACGACTGGAGTTCGAACTCTCTCACAACAGTGTTGCATTTCTGCATGTTAGCCACTACACAACGGGGACACCCTTGGGGGTGTAATATATTCCCCTTATTTTGCAAAAGTTTTTTCTTATTTTCAATAACAATGGAATGCACACACACATACACACACACACACACACATACAAAATTGGATGGGTTTCGATCCCGGCCTAGAGCGTCCTACGTGTCTAGCCACACTGAAGAGTTCTGATAGAACGAAACAGTCTGTCTGTGGATGACAATATATATATATATATATATATATATATATATATATATATATATATATATATATATATATATAGTGAGATTTGGAGAGAGAACGAGAGAGATAAAGAAAGAGGAGGTAGATAGATACTGATAGAGTGAGAGTGTGAGGAGGGATGAAAGGATAGACAGACAGACTGAGAGAAATTGTATTATAGGAAAATACTTATATTCAATATATTCGACTTGCTTTTCAGTGCATTTAATCAGTGATTACTATTTCTCTCTTTGATAGAATATTATGAAAAAAAAAAAATCAAAATTCAATTATCAACTACGTGTCAGTAGTAATAAGTTCACATTTATTGTATCCGCGCATCCATAGAAGCGAGAGCAGTTAGAAGTGTTTGCCAGATGAATACACAAGAACTTTCAATAACGTATATTCAATAACAACAAACATGAAAAAATATGTACAAAATTAATACCACCAAAAATGGAATAGGAAAACTATATGTTTTAATGTATAAATGATAGATATTAAATAATAATTATCGATATATTTATGCTTATTTATTTCTAGCAAATATATGGATATATACAAATGTATGCGTTCGTATATGGATCCCGATATCTGTTTATAAATATATATGCACTTTCATATATTCTTATGGGTTTTCATGTGCATATTCATGCCTTTTGGGGCAGTTGTAAATTTATTACTTAGAATATTCGGACTATTGACCTCATCTTTATTGTTACACTCACAACGTTTCAGCAGATATATCCTTCGGTCTTCTCCGGGTGTCCACAGAAAATCTCGAACTGAACCCTTTGTTTGAAGCACAGCGGTAGTATCTACAAAGTAATGTAAGGCTGTTCGTCATTCACGCCAATTTTTATTTAGACTTTCTAATTGTTTCTATTGAAGTATTATGTCGAGTTCGTACCGAGTGGATATTATCTGTCTAAATTTCTGACATGAAGCTTGATATATGCTATTACTTGGAATATTCAGACTATTAAACAGAGCTTTGTTGTTATAATCATAAACAATTGTGAATATTACAATAAAGAATAGGTCAAGTCCGAATATTCTAAATAATAACATATATCAAGCTTCATATGAGAAATTTAGATAAATAATCATAAACTTAATGATACAAAGCATGAAACACCATCACAGAACACCGAATTCTTTAACATATGGAGCTCCATATATTCAGATCATGGTGAAAACATCTGAGCGCTATCTGTAAATTAGAAACAAGTTGATTGGTTACTGCTAGTGAGGTATATCTGACAATCAAGTATTCGAAGGGACACTTTAAATTTCAAAATTTCAAATAAGAGGAGGCTGTTGACATAAACATTTATTTTGTAGAAAGAAGAAACCGGCAGTCAGGTCAGAAACATCATCAACTTGTACTACCCGCTCAAGATCCCTTGACTCTCTCTCTCTCTCTTTCTTTCTCTCTCTCTCTCTTTCTTTCCCTCTCTCCCTATATCTCTCCTTCTCTCTCTCTCTTTCACCATCTATCCCTTGCATCCATTACTCAGGGAGATTATGTACAGAATCATTCCTGCTTCTTCAGCAACATCCAGCATATCTTGTTGTTATATAATTAAGGAATGCTGTTTTCATATTAATCATTTTCGTTAATTATATTTTATCATTCGGTTTGGTTGGGCTTCGAACTATTCGGCTCTTAGTTAAGGTGCATAGCATTGGGTACAGCTTACGCTCCTGAGCAAAGGATATGACAATCACAATTGTCATAATAAACCCCAGATAGGCAATGTGGCTGGAGTGTGAATGACATCATGCCCAGAAGCGATGGTCCTGAGAATTTGAAGATTTTGAAAAAGAGTCAGTTGTGAGTTGACTGTGGGCCAGGCAGGCACACAATTGAGTCTCTGCCATTGGGGCATACAGAATTGAGTTCCCTGCCATGGAGTCGAGTAGTTGGGGTTTCGACCGTTGAGGCAAACGGTGAAGTTTTTCGGGTCCCGACCAGCGAAGATGAATAGAGATCTAAAACTCCACGAGATGTACCGAGCATTTGGGTGTCGCAAGCAAAGTAAGATTATGAAAGACTTTTAAGTATTGTGTCTCTCTCCTCGTGTCGAAGAACCGAAGTGAGAAATTAATAAACGGTTCGTACCTGAACAAAAAAGTCGCTTGTGTATTTGTATCGTGTGGTTTGCATATGGATACGCGTAGTACACAACATTATTTGGATGGTTTGTGAAATAGAAGGCAAGTGGCTGTATAGCAGCTGTTTTGTAGAGTGCTGCTTCCAAGATACGTTCAAAACAGCAGGTCTTATTCTTGAGTAGATCTCATCAAGCTTTTTCTCAAAGAACTTTGTCAAAGACCAGGTGGAGCAGCCATACAATAGTACTGACACAGCTGCAGCTTGGAAGAAATATCGCTTTACTTAATCAGAAAGTTTAGATTTCAATATTATCAATAACCTGTCGATAGCAGGCTATGCCTTGCTAATGTGTTCGTTGACATCGCTTTCAGTAAATGATATATTGCCACTCAGGTATTTGAAATAGTTAAACTTATTTCAGAGGCTTTTCGTTCAATTTGGAGATGGTAACATCTTGTTTAAAAAAACATGGACTCTGTTCTATCAGAGTTCACGTAGAGACCAATGTCTCTTATTCCATCTCCTGTCTCAGCTGCAGACATTTCGCTAAGGTAGGTGTATTTGTGGGAAGTACTAAATCATCTACATAATCTACTTCCGTTATAGTTTCTGCGGGATATCGTCTGCTTCTAATGATTTTTTAGTGTGAAACCATTTTCTTTCTTAGATCTATTGGCATTCATAGTACGTAACCAAGGCAGATTATGAATAGAAACGGTGCTAATATATCTCACTGAAAATCTTCAGAGACAATGTCAAAGAAATCTGTGTCCCGATCGGTAAGCAAAACATTGCTTTCATATATTTATAGAGCATCATAATTATCTGCTGACAAAAGATTATAGGAATAAATAAAAATCGTTGAGGTGTCAACCGACCAGAAATACCGAGGGTCGACCGTGTCAAGATATACAAGACGTTGATTTTTTTTAACTTTAAGGAACTAGGTTTGGCGTACTGGAGGCTTCAGTGTTCATCAAGAGACTTCTACTCTCAAATTTCTACAAGATATTCAGAGTAATGAGCCTCATCCCGCAACGTTGGCCCATGATGTATTCTCAATAGATTTAAAGTCCGAAGTGGGATTCTTTTCAACCAGTTACCATACTAAGGCTAGACAGCCAGAATGCCCAACTATTTTACAGATAACTAATAGAAGAGATGGGTTCATACTATATCCATGGTAATTAGTATATAATGAAACAAACATCATCATGCGTATTTTGAACTAGACACTCTTGGTGTAACTGTTATCGGCTTATATATATATATATATATATATATATATATATATATATATATATATATATATATATATGTATGTATTTGTGTGCTTGTTTGAGCGAGCGAGAGAGGGCAACATGTGTCGTTATATAGCGAGTTCATTCGGAATTAAGAGATGTATTACTTTAAACACACACACACTCTCTCTCTCTCTCACACACACACATACACACACACACACGCACACACACACACACACATATATATATATATATATATATATATATATATCGGTAATATCTAGTCAGCGTCTGAAGACACTGGGTATGGATTATTTGCGTATAGAATATATTAGAAATTCCATATAAATCTGTGCGAGTGCTCGATGTATGGTTATTGTTATATATATTTTTTCTATCCAGGTTTATATAACAAAACTCACATACAGAGCGTATAGAATATATACAGATCGTATATATATATATATATATATATAAACTTTTGTATAACTCTGGGGGTTCATAAAAATGTGTATGAAAACATTAACAAAATTAAAAAAAAAAATGACACATGCAAACTCACAGTGATGAACGTAGAATGTTTGAAGTAAAGGCAGATTTTCATCTACTTTTATCTATTTTAAATACAGCTTCCTGCAGTGGCCAAAACATATGAATAAAAGTAATCGTGACGGGTATCATTATCATATTTACCAACCCCTCCGCTCGAGCGGGATATGACACAAGGTCAATCTTTAAACGGAGTTTAACAGGTTTGAATTCAGAGTTTTCCTTCTCCTAGACTAGTTGCCTCACCAAGGCTGAAGAACCCCATCTGTCCTACTATTTACCCATAGCTGGAGGGAAAATAATTGGATTCATACCTTTCCCAAGGGTATCAGTGCTATGTGAAATGCAATTAGCCTGGTCCAGGATTTGAACTCGTGTCGCCGTGTCCATTTCCTACGACGATAACCATTACACCACGGGAACTTCCTGACGGGTATCATTATGTGCTGAATTTGAAAGGCTCAAGTGCATTATGCCTTTTTGACGAATATTCTACCTGTCAAATCGAATGTTTCTGTAATTTATTCCAAGTTTCATATTTGGCTCAGTTCAAAACAAATTTCTTTATTCAGCCCAGGTAGTAAGAATGTCTTCTAACGAGTGTCCTGGATATGAGATTAAACCATCTGATGGTGAGGCTACAGTAATTCCTTGGGGAATGCGGAGTACCCCTACACTGTCATCACTCCCCACCACTCTGGCCCTGCGTGGTAGTACTTGATAGGGTCCTATCTATGGGTCAAATATAACACTCTGACATTTAAACTGATTGCAAACAAATGACTTCTGCAAGACTGAATTTTTTAGAAAAGCACTGTTTCATCATTTACTTACGTGTAAACAAATGACTTTAATGTTTAATTAAATTCTTGCTGATGCATAGTGATATTTGGAACCATTTAACTGAGTGCAAAACAATGAACTTAGACTTGATTCAAAACTTTCTCAACAAAATTAGTTCTCAAATCTTATATATTTAATATAAGTATAAAGAGTATTTGGCACTAAACAACCTAAAATGGTGGATATGACATTAAACCAGTGTAAAGCAAAGCAAACCAAGCCAGATTTCTTTTTGTGGATTTGTTAAAATTTATAAAATGTTGAACGCCCTGTCAACCTGTCTAGGGTTACTTTCTGCCAAGAGATTAGCCAATCGCGTCCATTGTTTGTTCATATTTACATTTTACTAATACTCTTGGGAAAGGTATGAATCCAATTATTCTCCCTCCAGTTATGGGTAAATAGTAGAAGAGACTAGGTTCTTCAGCCTTGGGGAGGCAACTAGTCTAGGAGAAGGAAAACTCTGAACTCAAACCTGTAAAACTCCGCTTAAAAAAATTGACCTTGTGTCATATCCTGCCCGAGTGGAGGGGTTGGGTAAATATGATATTTACATTTTTCATATCATTGTTTCTTACGTGATTTTTGAACAGTCATATCGAATGCAAATGTTTTTCAAACAAATCGATATGACCCAGAGATGGTACCTTAACTGGTACTGCCACTTCAGGTCACATTATATCTGTGAGTAATGGTAATAATGAGGTACTCAACGATTCCCAGATCTCTAGAAATGTAGCTTCGTCATAAAATGCAGTGTCATATCCAGGACACCCTATATAGGGGTGGGGTTTAACCGACGTTGAAAGCCACAAGAAAATTGTCTTTCTTACGTTTATTGTACATGATAAGGTTAAAAATCACGGGAGAATGATAAAAATTATAGATTTATTGAATAGGATCAAAAAGTACCGAAACTGATGATATGTTTTTAATTGCTAAATGTAAACCTTTAGATTAAAGTTAATTAAAGAACAGTACTTGTATATATTCTTATTTTTAGTAAAAAGATTCAGTAGGGTTAAGTTTATTATAGATAGATGATTTCACAGTATTTCAAGAGACATAATATATTTCTGGTATTTTTGGAAAAGACAAGTATCGTTTATTTTCTTTTTCTTTTCCTTCTAGCAATCAATCAATAGAGAATTGTAAGTTGGTTAACCAATCTACGAGAAAGAAGAATTCTTATTTCGAACACTTTAACCATATATGAGCATGGCAGTTCAGAGATAGAGGGTCGTTTAAAATCATGTTTGGGATCCTTTCTTCCTTCTTACTGCTCCAAAGTAATACAAGAAAACATATCACGTATTGGAGAAGAGATGAGTACTGTCAAACAAACCTCCATTTGCCATGAAAGATGCCAAGGAGGTGCATTGCGATCCGAAACACTGAAAAAGGTCATGGGGTTATGAGTAACTAACTGTATCCGGCCAGTCAGGAGAGAACTCAATACTTTTGCAAAGTAGTCACTTCGAGGAGAATTCGTCAGACCAACTCGGCTGTGGTCCCTGGGTGTGCGTGAGGCTACCTCAGAGTGCATGCATGCGGGAGAGAGCGAGCGAGCAAGACAGAGAGAGAAAGAGAGAGAGAGAGAGGGGGAAGGAGTGTGTGTGTGTGAGAGAGAGAGAGAATGTGTGTGTGTCTTTGTGTGTATGTGCGTGTGAGAGAGAGAGAGAAAGAGAGAGAGAGAATGTGTGTGTGTCTTTGTGTGTATGTGTGTGTGAGAGAGAGAGAAAGACAGAGAGAGAGAGAGAGAGAGAGAGTGTGTGTGTGTGTGTGTGTGTGTGTGTGTGTGTGTGTGTGTGTGTGTGTGTGTGTGTGCTTGTGTGGGCTCATCCTGATGGTAGAGGCTGATCTTTAAAAGTTTGACATAATTTTGTAAAGAAAAAAAACTAGCAAAAAAAAAAAAAAAAAAACAAAAATCATGATCTACAACTTGACGTAAAAGTTAGCAAGCTGGGCTTGTACAGAATTTGGTTCTCCCTGGATGGCCATACGCCCAGTAATATTGCCCAGCAAAGCTTAATCGGTAACTAACGGGGAAGTCGCACTGAACACATTGATTCGAGTAAGACCAACTAAACTAAGCACCAATCACTGTACTCAGTACTTAAATTATGTGACAACTTATGAACAATTTCTGTTGCAAGCTTCATAAGGCATCTGTACGATCCTCCCATAGTGAAATGTTTTGCAAGCTTGACAGTCAAACTTGTAAGAGTGCGTTCGAGTCTCATTGGGTGACCTATTCTTCCGGTCTTGTACCACATCAAAGCAAAGAGCTTAGAAAAATTACTACATGAGTATCTTTGCCCGAAGTAAGCAATGCCGAGCTCCATTTGTGCTTCTACATTCACTTTTGGACTAATACACTTAGGAAACGTTTGAACCCCCTTATTCCCCCTGTTATAGGTCAATTAGTATCATTTCTGTTCTTCTAAAAAGATAGTTTTGTTATTAAATAACGCACAAAGGTTGAAACGTCATTAAAAAAACAACAAAAAAAAAAACTAAACATTCCTTATCATATAACTGATTGGGAAAAACAATAACAATTGAACATGACCTTAAAGAATCAGACTATATTGCTTTAATTATTGCGCAAATGTTGGCATATTTTGTGTTAAGTGACAAATGTTTTAATTTCGATCGGAAAACGCGTAATCAACGGGATTTCATTCCATGGAAAACACAAAAAATAAATGTTGATTTATTTGCTGGTAATGACAATGTAAAATTTGATCGAAAGAATATCTTTTACAAGATGACAATTCACATATGAATTTACAAAAAACAAACAAACAAACACCCCCCAAAAAAACAAACAAACAAAAAAAACATTAAAAAAACAGCGAAATAATTAAATGTTTGCCCAATGTTGTTTTTAAAAATACTCCAGGATAAATTGCAAATTTTAAGATTGAACTATGATTACAGTGGCAGTGAATGAAGAAAAGAAAAATTAAAGAAAATAAAGGAAAAAAATCCTATATTCTTGTAAATAGCTATTAAAACTTGGAACTCTAATTAAAAAGAGAGGATATTACATTTTACAGATATTTCAAGAGACATTAACGTGTAAAAATGTTAAAGAATAATAACAATGCAAAAATCTCTTAGCTGGCAAGAAATATCATACATAATGGTTAAATAGCCGTCAGTCGTTGATAAATGAAACGAACCACGAGTGACATCTAAAAAGGTCTCAATATCAGAATGGGAGAACGAATCTAAATGGATTACCTCTCAAACTTCAAACTTATTTTTCCTTAATCTGAGTTTTCCATCAAATAAGACCTCCAATTGAGTTCTGAGAAATTTAACGAAGGCACAAATCACTGCTTCTATGAACATATCACTTGCATCTTTCATAAGTGAAGCTATACTCGCACCGTTTCTCAAGGAGTTTAGTGTCAGCTTGTTGAACTCAACTGTAAGTCTACATTTTGGCACAAATTATGTGTAGTTTTCTGCAATCTATTTAGTTTTGGTAAACCAATAATTCTAACTTCTCATTCAAACACAACAATGGCATAATGGTTCGAGAGTTCGCCAATGGCCCGGAAGACCTGTGTTCAATCCCAGGTCGAGTCATCCTAAAGACTCAAAAAATGGTACTTGATGCTGCCTTGCTTAACACTCAGAATTATAAGGTAAGGATCAAGAGTAAAGTGGAGCAATCCAGGGTAAAGAGTAGAGCCCTCCCTTACATCTTGATGTAGTAGCTATCGAAAAGGAGCCCTCGGGTCACCCTCGACTAAGGTCGCCAAATTTACTTTACTTACATTCATATGAGTCCATGTTATAAACATCTGCCCTAAATATTTATTAAGCATTGTGCAGCAGTCATGTTTGTTTCGTAAAGATGTCTAGTTATTATAAAATATATTTTCAGGGCTCTTCAGTTGTTTTGATCCTATTTACCCAACCCTTCCGCTCGGGCAGGATATGACACAAGGTCAATTTTTAAGTGGAGTTTAACAGGTTTGAATTCAGAGTTTTTCCTTCTAGACTAGTTGCCTCACCAAGGCTGAAGAACCTAGTCTCCTCTACTATTTACGCATAGCTGGAGGGAGAGTAATTGGATTCATACCTTTCCCAAGGGTATTAGTGCTATGTGAAATGCAATCAGTCTTGTCCAGGAATTGAACTCGTACCGCCGTGTCCGTATCCTGTGGCGATAACCATTGCACCACGGGCACCTCTTCAGTTGCTTTGATATTTACTTTTGGTGACCTAAATCCAGTGAGTCCAAGTTGGTACGTAACACAGCAGACGAACAGGTGGGAAATCAACTTGACAACTTAGATGTGTTCAGGAGAAGCTACGCAAAGTGGAGATGAATGAATTGACTTGTATTTATTTGCTTACCAGATTGGGAAAACAAGCCATCAAGAATGTTGTAGGTTTGGAAGACAAAACACTTCGATTATGATTTGAAATTATAGTGGCAAAACAATGAACAAAGCAAGTAATAAAATCATGCTGTTGTTTATAGAAAAGGCCTTCCATATTTAAATCGAGGCTAACATCAGTGTTTTAATGTTACATTCAATCAAGCATTTCAGCCGTAGAGAAAACTGAATACTGTTCCCATCTGCACTAACACTTCTTCAACCTATCCTCCGTCTGTCTTCTAATAAGACCCGTTATCCATGTCCTGCAGATTGTTTTTAAACACTGCGTTTTGGCACAAGCAAGGGTGAGCCATGAAACATCGTAAAAAATATGGCTACAATACTGGGGTTGTTTGCATATGTTAAGAGTGTTTTTCTAAAAAAAGTCAAGTGTTTTTTATAACATTACAAAATTATGTAAATGCACAATTGGATAAAACTGAGATGCCCATGACATCAAACGAATTTAAAACAAAACGATGTCAATGGAAATGGAATATAATCTAGAGAAATAGAATAATTTAAAAAAAGAAATTAAGGCATTTAACAATATTATCGCTGTTTTCTGAGTTAATTCTGTTAATTCTAGTTTTTTTTTGTATATGTAGGGCTTCTAGGATTTGTAGTCGTAGACCTGATGATGGCCTATAAAATGCATAAAAGGGCTCCGTACAATTTTATCTACTAATTCCATACTAAAGTTAAAACACTAGTAGGGAAACTTGAACTCGTACCGCCGTGTCCGTATCCTGTGGCGATAACCATTGCACCACGGGCACCTCTTCAGTTGCTTTGATATTTACTTTTGGTGACCTAAATCCAGTGAGTCCAAGTTGGTACGTAACACAGCAGACGAACAGGTGGGAAATCAACTTGACAACTTAGATGTGTTCAGGAGAAGCTACGCAAAGTGGAGATGAATGAATTGACTTGTATTTATTTGCTTACCACACACACACACACATATATATATATATATATATATATATACATTATATCACAAAAGTGAGTACACCCCTCATATTTCTGCAGATATTTAAGTATATCTCTTCATGGGAAACACTGACAAAATGACACTTTGACACAATGAAAAGTAGTCTGTGCGCAGCTTATATAACAGAGTTAATTTATTTTACCCTCAAAATAACTCAAAATATAACCATTAAAAGCTAAACCCCTGCCAACAAAAGTGGGTACACCCCTAAGAAATGACACCCCTAAATGTCCGAATTGACTACTGTTTGTCTTTTTCCCTTCAAAATGTCATGTGACTCATTAGTGTTACTAGGCCCTTGTGTTACTAGGCCCATGTGCAGAGGGAGCAGGTGTGTTCAAATTTGTAGTGCAGCTCTCACACTCCCTCATACTGGTCACTGAAAGTTCCAACATGGCACCACATGGCAAAGAACTCTCTGAGGATCTTAAAAGATAGATTATTGCACTACATGAAGATGGCCAAGGCTACAAGAAGTTTGCCAACGCCCTGAAACTGAGCTGCAGCACAGTGGCTAAGATCATCCGGCGTTTTAAAAGTGCAGGGTCCACTTAGAACAGGCCTCGGGTTGGTTGTCCAAAGAAGCTGAGCGCACGTGCTGAGCGTTACATCGAAATGCTTTCTTTGAAAGATCGGCGAATGAGTGCTGTCAACATTGCTGCAGAGATTGAAGAGGTGGGGGGTCAGCCCCTTTGCCCTCAGACCATATGCCACAGTCTACATCAAATTGGTGTGCATGGCTGTTACCCCAGGAGGAAGCCTCTTCTGAAGACGATACACAAGAAAGCCTCCAAACAGTTTGCTGAAGACATGTCAACACAGCACATGGATTACTGGAAGCATGTCCTATGGTCTGATGAGATGAAGATTAATTTGCTTGGTTCTGATGGCTTTAATCATGTGTGGTGGCGACCAGGTGAGGAGTACAAAGATAAGTGTGTCATGCCTACAGTCAAGCATGGTGGTACGAATGTCATGGTCTAAGGCTGCATGAGTGCTGCAGGTGTTGGAGAGTTTTATTTCATTGAGGGAAACATGAAGCCCAACATGTACTGTGAAATACTGCAGCAGAGTATGATCCCCTCCCTCCAGAAACTGGGTAGCAGGGCAGTGTTCTAGCATGAAAATGACCCCAAACACACCTCCAAGACGACCATTGCTTTATTGAAGAGACTGAGAGTAAAGGTGATGGACTGGCCAAGCATGTCTCCTGACTTGAACCCAATAGAACATCTTTGGGTGATCCTCAAGCGGAAGGTGGAGGAGTGCAAAGTTTCAAATATCTGCCAGCTCCGCAACGTCGTCATGGAGGAGTGGAAGAGCATTCCAGTGGCTACCTGTGAAGCTCTGGTAAACTCCATACCCAGGAGAGTTATGGATAATGATGGGGGCCACAAAATATTGACAGTTGACATGGTGTATTTTAATATTAACAACTTTCCCTAAGGGGTGTACTCACTTTTGTTGGCAGGGGTTTAGCTTTTAATGGTTATATTTTGAGTTATTTTGAGGGAAAAAATTAACTCTGTTATATAAGCTGCATTCAGACTACTTTTCATTGTGTCAAAGTGTCATTTTGTCAGTGTTGTCCCATGAAGAGATATACTTAAATATCTGCAGAAATATGAGGGGTGTACTCACTTTTGTGATACACTGTATATAAATATATTTTTTTCTTAAAATTTATATAATCTGAGATGTATACGGTGTTTCAGAAAATATTCTAGACAAATAATTTAACAAAGAAACGTTCAAATGAACTAAGATTTTTATAGCATGTGAAACAACTGAAAACCTAACTTTAAAGTGTATACGCCTTTTCTTTTCAAGTGATTTGCATTTCCATACCGGAAAAGAAAAAAAAAGCATTAAAATTTATTTCCAGTAGTTTCTACAGATGTGAAAATTTAAGATCATTTAAACTAAAATTAGCCAAGTTATGAGATAACGAAATGATATCAATTTTTCTTAAACACATACATATGCACGACATATATCATCATCATCATCATCATATCGTGCCGCCGGCACAGATATCCCTGACCCTCTTTCGCCACTCCTCTCTATCGTTCATCGCTTCTGGCAGGTCTTCAGGGATACATCCCGTATCCTCACAGAGCTGCATTATATGCTTTTGCTCGGTCATGTGAGGGGGTCCATTGCAGAATATCATTTATGAGCTCGTTCATACTTCTCCAGCAGTGTCCTGTATATATATATATATATATATATGTGTGTGTGTGTGTGTATATATATATATATATATATATACATATATATATATATATATTCATACATACATACATATATATATATATATATATATATATATATATATATATATATATATATATATATATATACGCACATAAACACATATTTACCTTCTTTTTAAATTATAATAGATTATATCATTTTTCTTTTTTCCTTCCCTTTAACTCCTGTTACGAATTTTGGAATCTCCCGCGTCGTTTTGCAGACTGAATGATTCACTTCATATGCGCACTGATTAGTCTTGTCTTCGTTAATCTTTCCGTTTACCTTGCAAAATTGACATTCAAAATTCTGATTTTTAATGAACCTGATCATCGACTACAACAACGCCATTCAGGTGGTTTGGCCATCCTCCATCACTTGTGAGCTTGTTAGAAGACGATTTAAATATATTAAATTGTAAGACTGTCTATATCATTTATCTTGCTCTTCTAGATATAAGTTTAACAGGATCGAACTCAATAACGTTTCCTAAGGAAACTACAAAACCTGTGTGATTTCAAGTTCACACTGATGAACAGCTCTCCCATTTATATTGCAGTTAGCTTCGAAGTAGTTGTCGTGAGAGAAGATATGTTTAAGTTTGTTAATAACACCGGGAATGAATGTGATATTAACGTCTTTCGAAGCAGCCTCGAAATGTGAGTAATATTTAAATGAAAGGAGTTGAAAATTATTTGATGCATGCATCAGTGTTTGAATCTATGGAGACTCTAATAGGTTCGTTAATACACAGGTAGCTGATGTGAATGTAAAGTGTGGTTTATTAAGCTGGTATTGGCGTCGATGTTCGTATAGGCAATTGTAATAAGGTATTAATATCTATAATATGAAGGTGGCCGTTATAGAGGGAGAGAGTGAAAGAATTGGAGAAAATAAGACTTTAAAAGACTGATAGAATGTAGCACCCAACGAAATTGGAATGAATATGAGGAGTTATGATTGTAGATTGAGTGAAAGGGACGAATCTGAAAGAAGAAAATGCAAAGCTAGAAGTGGGAGAGTGGATACGAAGGCGAGTTGCGTAAAGATTAGAAAGAAGGAAACAAATAAACAAATTAGAAGAAGAAGAAGAAGAAGAAGAAGAAGAAGAAGAAGAAGAAGAAGAAGAAGAAGAAGAAGAAGAAGAAGAAGAAAGAAAATAAGAAAACTAGTGGAGAAGAAAACGTGGAGTGACAATATGAAGATAGGAAGAAAGACAGAGAAAATAAGAAAACTGGAACGAAAAAGAAAAACACTTTTCATGAAGATGAAAATGATATTTAAAACGAAATATTAAAATGATATTCCATGAAAAAATGCAGCTAATAATAATAATAATAATAACAAATTGTCTAAAATAAGTAAATAACGGAGAAAAAGAGAGAGAGAGGGAAGTAAATGACTCGCACGTGATCACGGGAAGAAGTAAAAGAAAGATACTTTAAAAAAAAAAATAAAATAGCAAGTCGACGATGTTGATGGAGAAAATTATATCTTTTATAGTGATAAGAACAAAAAAAAAACATGGTACCCAAAGACTAAAAAGGAAATCTTTTTTTCTAAGAATTGAACGAGGTGAATAAAAATGAAGACGCTAAAAAAGTTTTAAAATTTAAAATAGTAATCGTAATAGAAGAAGAAGAAGAAGAAGAAGAAGAAGAAGAAGAAGAAGATGAAGTGTTCATGTTACACCTGTCTTTTTCACCTCCCACTTTAATGACAAAGACTGATGTGGTGGATGACAAGTAATTAAGCCCATTGAATCGCAGTTTAGTTGTCAGCTGAGCTTACTTTCTATGACTGCTACTCATTCATCTAGCATTCTGTCTGAAGGTATTGATATTAGAATTATTTAGTTAATATTTATTTAGAGTTTTCACAAGGAATTCGTTATTATTTGTTACAGTTTTGTATCCATATTTGTATTTATTAACTATTCAACCCAGTAGTAACCGTTGGCAAGTGACAACAAGTGTTCTGACTTCTCTAGCACCCGACTCAGTATTTGGCTTTTTATCAGTCGTCTTGTTGTCTGTATGATCGGAATTCCCATTTCATCAAATCTCGTCGGTAGCGTCCCAACCTATTCAACTACGATTGGTAGTACTCTAACTTTCTACAGAGTTTTCTCTTCTCTGGAAAAATATACCTGCTTATCGATGTTTAGTATCTAGTCTTTGGGCCAAGATTAATTCATCTATTTCAATCCCATTCTATATGAAATTTAGCTATTCGCACTCATGTACTCACATAATATTAGTTTGTATGGCTGGATTGTTGTCGTTTGCATTACATCAGGTAGATTACCTCTTCCCACCAAGCCATACCAATTATTATTTTACCTCCTGTTAGTTTTTCGCTCTAACTTTAGCTGGTGGGCTTTCACTGGGATCTGAGGGACAGCAAGTCTCCTCAAAGTGGGCCCTAATAGGTAATACCAATCCGATTCTGAGTGAATTTAGGAATATTTGCAATGCAGTTTAATGTTAAATCTAGGACACTGCTTGGGTGAAGGAGCCATAGCCCTCTTAAGAGATGCTGTCAGCAGATTCAATAGAACGAACTGAGTGGTCTGCGTGCTGTTTTAAGGCAAATCTTTCTCAACTAAGCTTTAAACAAGACATCTTTAATGAATAAGATGCTAATTCAGTTTAAATTATAATTACTTAATAATCATTGAGAAAATAACGTAAATATCTCAGAGAAGTGTGACATCGGTGGTGACGTTGTTGTAGTTACAGACGGACGGAAACATTATCTCGATTGCTTGAAACAGTCCCCAAAAGCTTTAAAAGGGGATGGAAGTGGTAAAAATTATGGGATAAATCGAAACCATCCAGACTACAACTTGTTGAGATGAGCTAAAACACTCGGTAGAGTTCTGGAGACTTACTCTCACTCATATTTTACTGAAAGACTATTACCTAACGCTGGTATGAAGAGAATATATATATATATATATATATATATATATATATATATATATATATATATATATATATATATATATATATATATATATAAAGAGGAATTCTGTGCATGAATGAACCAACAATCAAATATTAACGGAAAATGGCAGAGGTACCTTGGTGTGCTTCAAAGAAATCAACATGGAATCTTAACCTGGCATTCATTTCACATTTCAAAAGAATCTTGAAATTCTTCTTTAGGGTTAACCATTAGCGGCTTTCGTGAGTTCTCCTTGATCTTATCCACATTCTCAAACCCTAATCTTTTCAACAGCAATTATAGGTTTAGAAAAAGCTTGAAATATCAGGGAAACAAATCTTGATGGTTTAGGTGGAGTTGGGGGTACTTAAAGACATGTTTAATGCGATATTTTGCAATATCAACAAAAAAGTATCAGAAGTAAAAAAAAAAAAAAAAATGATAGCCAAGCCAAATAATCTTAAAAGCCAGATAATTTTCAGACGGACCATGTGCAATTGAGGAAGGCTAAAGAACGAAACTGTCGAAATACTGTGCAGTAAATAGTGTGATAATATGGAATAATGGGAATGATTTCAAGCGGATTTTGAAAAAAACTACATTAATTCACATAAATCAATGAAAATTCCATTATAGCTTCATAAACCTATTGAAAAATAGGTTTATCATTTGTAACATCTAAAATGAGCAAAATTTAAATTGTAATTTAACTTCCTTGAAATAGAATAAGCTATTGTTTTATTATCAAAAACTAGTTAAAAGCCTTTAGTAAAAAAAAAACCCAAAAAAACAACAGATTATTTTCATATCGCAGTTATAAGCTGCTATTGTTGTAATCATCGAACCATATTTATTATATGCAAATGTTATATATGCAAATATTATATATGCAGATGTGATATATGCAAATGTGATAAATGGGCATGATTTGAAGAAAGGAAATTCCTCGTCCTCGATTATTTAAGTAGTAACTTTTCTAGTCACTCACTGATCTAATCCTTCTTCTTTATAATTTTTACTCTAACATCTCATTTATTGTACAAACTTTCCAATGACAGCAACTCAAACAAGTAAATCGCTTTATGGAAATCTAAATTAATCCAATCTATACATATTTTGTGAGGGAGTTCGGGAAGAAATTTTATTTACTAAACAAATCCTCAATAAAATGTGAAATGAAAATGAAAATTTGTTATAATGTAAAATGAATGCAATTATAAAACCCTCCCACAACCAAATATGGTAGTCAAAGCAAGTTAAACGTAAAAATAAAAGATGTTAGAAGATGTAGATATAAATCACATCCTAGGGGAACTCGTTTGTCATATAAAAAGAGATGAATCAGAACAGAAAATAGAGGACTAAAACTTATAAATGAATTAAAAAAATAGGACCTACATATGTTGTATAGCCACATACAACTACACAATAAATATATATGCAGAAACATTGTCAACAATAATGACGAACTTCAATGAACGAACGAACACGCTTCTTTATAAAAAATATACCTCTCACTTTTTATTCTCGAAAGGGTTGATATTGGTTGTGTGTGAGAGGTGAGTTGGAGACGGGGACAGACTGCTATATTTTGACCCAAAGTTCTTCTTTCGTCCATAGCAGCACTTCTTCCTCATTCTGGCTGGGCTGCTCAACCGTGGGTCGCTAAGGGCCCAAGCCCTTTGTCTGGAGCTGGTTCTCACTCCGCTGGCATCCTATCTCCAACTGCGAGTGGAACTGAACTGCCTCAAGCCGTCTGTGGCGCTAATTGTCTGACATCCACCTGCTTCCTGTGGGCGTACGCATCTGCACCGAATTCAACCACGTCCACAGGTCAAGGTGATATTCCGATATCTTCGACTGGATGCACCTGTTTCGCTGTTCTTCCGCTTATTTACACAGGTGCATCTCTTGATTGACGGCTCGGTCGAGGGTCAATATGTTACACATATTTTAGCTTAGTTAAACAGGTTTTTTTTTCAAAAATAACAGTCAAGACCTGTATTAACTTACCTGGACAGGGTTAATTCGCTTTCTAGATTATATAGTCCTTTGTGTCTCTGGTCTATCAAGTTTGAACTGCCTGATATAGATTCTGAGAAATGACCCAATATTGAATTTTTGGCGTCCAGATTACTTATTAGCAACCACAGCATCCGTCAAATCCCTGTTTAATTTGCTAGTCCTGAAAATACTTTCCGTTCACAAAAGAAGTGTTGAATTTCCTTTTCTAAGTCCACTCTACACTTATTGAAACCCCATTTAAAAATTTGATGAATTTATTAAATTATTTTACATTCTAGTCACTTTGTCTCAACGTCTCAATTAGGGAATCAATCCACTAAAAAACCAGGAAGTCAAAAGTCTGATAAAAGAAAACGAGGAAAGATATCTTTCGTGACAAACCAACAAAAAACAAAATAAAAACAAATAAAACAAGATAAACGTACGGTTGGTTGGTTGGTTGGTAAGATTTTATAGCATATCAACCTTTGTAGGTTACTTCATGCAAAATCCATTTTTATACAAATAATCAGTTCTATTTCAAACAATTCAGTTAAGCATGAATACAGAGTTCAATTGTCAAAAACATTTCTGTTTCAAGCTATTCCGTTCAGTCAAACAGATCTAATTCAAACAATTCAGTTTAGAATAAGTACAGTTTCCATGTCACAAACAGTTCCATTGCAAACAATTCAGTTTTGCATCAGTAAAAAGTTTAGTTGTCATAACAGTTTCATTACGAGCAAGTCATTTAAGCATAAGTACACATTTTAGTTCTACTTTACCCATAGATATGACCCTATCAGGTTCCACCACTCCAAGTTAGAGTGGACCTGAGAGCGATGGCAATGAATAGGTGCTTTGTATTCCCCAAAGCTCCTGTTTAGCGTCATATCCAGTACACTCTTTGGTGAGGGTTCACCACTCAGCAGAGAAGCAGTCGGTGTATTCTGCTGCCCCAGCCGACTGGGCAAATAAAGGTACGGATTCAAATCAACAAAGTATCCAACGAAACATGAAAATATGTCTGATTTTGAGAAAGAAATATTTGAAATAGTCAAAATTATCAAATAAAAATCAGATTAAAATTAACTGCAAAAAATCATGAGCAGTTTCTTAAACGAAATTATAAATACAAACAAAGTATATACCAAAACCGCACTTTATTTTATCGGATAGGTAAGCAGCGGTCGTGTCAGTACTGCTGTATGGATGCAGCACATGGACGCTGACTAAGCGTATGCTGAGAATCGACGGCGATTGCACAAGAATGCTGTGAGCAGTATTGAACAAGTCCTGGACCCAAAATCCTACATGGCAGGACCTATACGGACACCTACCACCCATCAAGGAAACCGTCCAAACTAGACGAGCAAGATATGCGGAATACTGCTGGAGAATTAAGGACAAACTCATAAGTGATGTACTCCTATGAACCTGTTCACACTGTAGGGCAACCAGGTAGAACCTATCTACAACAGTTCTGTACTGATACAGGAAGAACTGCAGGGACGAGAGGCTGGGGAGGGACAGGGAAATCCGTGCCAGCGGCTAGTCATCGTGATGATATATAAAAGGAAAAGGAAACAAATCCAGAATAGATATTGAGGAATAAAAAAATAAATGTTAGAGTACGATGGCATAAAGTATTATTAAAGCAGTCAACGAACAACATGGAAAGAAATTTGAATTGGGAGCCCAGTAACATCGCGATAATTCTACGCACTGCTAATAGTCTAGAAAATGAGAAATTAGCTGGTGTTTCGAATAATGAAAAGTCAGAAAGTTAAATTTTATTGTAAAAGATTAAAACAGACAAGTCAACCCCATAAAAAACCGACGGAAAATATTATTGAAGAAATTGTAGATAAGTTAAGCTGTGAATTGCAGTAATAGACTGGAGATAACGCGACTAAAAATACGAAATAGAAAAAAAAATATTCAGTTCGATATAAAGAACAACTTTTCTTTAATAACAAAACAATTGTTGGGTAAAGCAATATATCTTGCATGGTAATTCGGCATCGTTCGAGATGAAAAGGTTACAATCATGAAGCACTGATAAAGATATCTTCTGTATGTAATAAAAAAATTCTGCCCTCCCCCTAAATATTAAAAAAGTGGAGATGGTTGAATTCTTGGGAATATATATTCTATGGAAAATAGCGTATATATTTTATAAAAGATTTACAGATATTTATCGTGATGACAAATTAATGAGAGACAGAGGCCTATAAAGAGAAAGAAGCATTCTATAAAGACATAGGGTTGAAAAATGAAATATTATTCAGTTTAAAAGAGGTGAATTCTTTTGGGAAGGGAGTAACATTTGCTCTTGTCGATGCAGCGTAAAAGCCATACTGAAAAGACACCAACAATACAACAATTTATATAGATACTAAATCGGAACATCCCGTGACGGTCATAAAAAAAACATTTGTAAATGAATTCAAAGAGACTCTTGTAGCGATGATGTTTTCAAAAACTCCAAGATCACTGAAAAACAACGGCTGATACAGCAATTGATAGTTAAAAAAATGTCATCGAAAAAAATATAAGGAAACAATAAAAGAATAGATAAATGAATAAATAAATAAACAGTAAATATATTATTTGGTTTACATAGCTCCTCAAAAGCATTAGTAACTATGTGATATTAAGCTTGACACAGGATTTTACTGTGGCCTTGGTTCCGTGACTACCACATGCGTTTCGAGGAAGTTGGTTTATCAACTCCCTCTTGGCACATATTATGTTTGAAAGTTCCATTGATGAGGGATGACATAATCTATTCGGAACTTGTTTTGGGGTGAGTATTAATTTCATTGCGTACTTTTTGTACTCTTCTTGGTGGTTTTTTTGCTGTTTTTTCTCACTTCGTTTCGGCCAAATTTCACCTCTGGCCGTCTTCAGGTGATTAACTGCGACGGCCAGAGGGGAAATTTGGCCGATACGTAGTGAGAAAAAACAACAAAAAAACTAACAAGATGAGGACAAAAAGTCCGCAATGAAATTAATACTCAGATTAAGAAGGCTCATCTCAAAAGGATTCCCAATAAAGACAATTGTTTTGGGGTCGTTTGTTGGTGCAAGTTGCCTGGGTGTTAGCAGCTCAAAGACAAGGAAAACTCTCTGTAAACAATTAACAATTATTTATTCAAACACAATGGTGCAACAATAATATATACAATATATTCATAGAGGGAAATTATCGCCTTTGTTGAGTTTGAAAGACAGGAAAACTGCACTAGCCAAATACCTCAATTGTCTATCTTATTCAGTTTTTCGGGGAGTGAGGCTTTTGCTGAAGAGGCCTTAGTTCTAGGAGAGATTTCTTTACTTATTAACTTGTCTTTGGTATGGATATCGGATCTCTTTTCTCATCTAAGCTTAAAGCATCTATTCTTTTTTTAGGAGTTCTTTGAGAACAAACATTCTGGATTAGTTAACCAATCACGGATCCTTTTGTATACTTTTACTACATTTTGACTGGTCAGTAAATTAAATGCGCTGATCTATATCAGTGGGAAGAGTATCCCTTTCGCGTGTAAGATTTTGCTTGGTCATCCAATCAAACCATAATACAGGGGCTTGGGTAATTAAGGATCCCTTCCCACGCCTTGTGAAGGGAGTATCTCTTTTCACTTTGAGCAAAACAAAAATCAAATATCTGATCTTTTAACACCAACCGGTTGGCAAGAGATGTCATGAATTAAACTGGGCCATCGCACTGACAAACCCCGAAGCCTGCTTACCTTTTCTTTTCATAATCTGAAATTTCGGTTTGTACCGACATTTGAAATTGGGGTGTAATGAGTAAAGCGCTGAACTGCAGAATTGCTGTACGCGAGTTCGAACTCCAATTGCGCTAGTCCGTTAACTTTTGGACAAATACCCTTTGGAAAGGTTTAAACCCCCTTATCCTCCAATCTATGGGTTAATAGTACAACTACTGTCTTTCTAAAGGGATGTATTTCGCATTAAATAACTCGAGAAGGTTCATATGTCATTAAATAACAAACAAATAAACCTTCGAAATTGACTTTTCAATTTTTTTCAAAGTATAGTTTTTTACGTTCTTATAAAAGAAATATTATATTTTCCTAAATTAAAAAAAATAACATCCACTTCATAAGATTTTAGCGCCAGTGAATACATCATATTGTCATTACTAACATAGGAAAATATTTTAGAAATTGACAAACAAATTTTTCGGCAAATCTGAGTAATTAAATAAACGCTATATTATGAACAATTTGAAAATGAGCGATTTTAACAGTGTAGAAAATGCAGGAACCAATAACCAGCCTTAATGATCAGCTTATCAGAGAGACAGACAGACAGACAGACGGAGAGAGAGAGAGAGAGAGAGAGAGAGAGAGAGAGAGGTGGGATAAGGCAGTGCAATTGCAGATGTTGGATTTTGACTTAACGATATCTTTTGATTTGCCGCATAAATTGTGTGGGTGGTATGCCAGAAGGATGTCGCATCCATAGACGAGTTCCTTGTCCCAGTAGGGCGTGGCTCTGATTGGACTAACCTTACTCAGACTGGTCTCATTTTAGAAAAAAAGCTAATGAAACTGGTATGTTCAGGTCAGAAGGCTTAAATTAATGGAAGAAAGAATATGAAAAATATAATCGATCCAAAAAATAAGAATCCGAAGGGGAAAACGGCTCATTTTTAGAGACCATTTATGCCATCATATGTATATGAATGAACCCTAATCCTTGGGCACCTCAGGTAGAGTAATGGTTTGCAAACTACACTAACAAAACTTCATTAATGAGTTCGAGTCAAATTGGGTGCTCCATTCATGTGGCCTTGTGCCATATCTAAATAAAAAAGCTTAGTAAATTTCTATATATATGGGTGAAAGATGCCTGTTATATACTATTACCATATTGAATAAAATAATCCTATTTGATAAGATTAAAAAGAATATTTACTTAAAGTTGTAATAAGGGAAAACTGCTACCTTTGTTGTGTTTCTTTTAGAAGTGCGAGCGATGTTAAAGTGTTAGCTAAGTACGCCAGCACAAAATTTGTTAGGATAAACTTACTAATCTCTTGATTTCTTTGAAAATTGTGTTCTTGGATATCATTATATCCTGGGCAACACATATTCTTTTGTTAAGATATACACGTATATATATACATATATATGTATATATATCCATAAATATGAGAAAACTAGTTTTTCAGGGGATAACTTTATTTGTGGAAATTTTTGCCAGTGTTAAACGTTTCGGTTTTAGACCTTCGTCAGGAAGTAAAAAAAAAATTGTTTTATTCAATAACTTACACACCCTGATGAAGTTCGAAAATCTGAAACCTTTAACTTTTGTAAATATATCAACAAATCAAACTATCCTTTGAAGAACTAGTGTTCTCCACTCTCTGGGCATATTCCTAAACACACACACACACACACAGACACACACACACACGCGCGCGCGCATATATATATATATATATATATATATATATATATATATATATATATATATATATATATTGAGTATCTTCTATGTGGCAATTTAAAAGATATATATATAATTGAATAATTACTATATTCAATGTGAAAATCTATGCATATTTTCTTTTTATCTCAGGGTAGCAAATACACACACACACACACACACCCACACACACACACACACACATATATATATATATATATATATATATATTGAGTATTTTGTATGTGGCAATTCCAAATATATATATATAATTGAATAATTAATATATTCAATGTGAAAATCTATACCTATTTTCTTTTTATCTCAAGGTAGCACACACACACACACACACACACACACACACACACACACACACACACACACACACACACACACACACACATATATATATATATATATATATATATATATATATATGCGTAGGTCATTGAAAAAGTTGTAAACCTCTCACAGAAGGAGTCGGAGAAAGAAGACAGTTTTTTGCTGTTTTTTAATATTTTACTGCTTGACATCAATGCATTTGGTCCCACTACACTAAACCTTTCCAGTCCCATCAGGGCAGAAGATGGTATCCTATTTTTTGAAAATAAATCCTCCACAGCACAGATGATCTCATCAGTGTTTCCAAAATGGCGACCATGCACATGGGAATGAGTTTTGGTGATAGCAATAAATCAGATGGAGAGAAGTCTGGTGAATATGAGGGATGGGCTGGCAATTCATTGCTGCCGCTAGCACCATGAGTAGTGTCAAGGAGTGCCTTATTTTGGAGCAAGTGCACATTTGTACCTAGGTTTCTTCTACGTTTCATCTTGATTGCTTTCTTCAATTGTCTTATATATGATGCACAGTACTGTTCATTTATGGTTCTGCACATTTTCCAGGTTGTTTATCCTGATTAGGTCATTATAATCCTACCCCCCACACTAGAAGCTATCTCTTTACCAACAGATGCTGCCTGGTTTACCTTTAACTGGAGTAAAGAACTAGTGTGCTTCCATTGTTTGTGCTGAATCTTTGACTCAAAGTAGTGAATTAAGGATTAATCCTAAGTTACTAATCTATGGTGGAAATTATAAGGGGTAACCTGGAAACGAATCAGGAGTATCTGTAAAATGCCAACCCTTTTCATCTTATGCTCTGACGTTAGCATTCTTCGTAATCATCTCATAGACAGCCAGCTCATCTCAAAGATTTCAGTAAAAACTGTGGAACAAACAAGAACTTATACGAATGGCTGTAGATATTTGCTGGATAGTAAGACGTCTGTCAATCAAAACTACGGCATCAAATGTTCATAGGTGATTGAGATTTTGGATGATCTCACTGAGGGTCATCTTCTTTGCAATCCCTGATCCGCTTGAGTTCTATAAACTCCATAAGTGCTGCATAGAAAAAGGATTCTGAGTAAATATCTACGATATCCTCAGGGAGGTTTTGAATGTCATACCTTTATATTGCAGATATATTATAACTGCACGGCCCACTGTTTGTGTCCATTTTAAAATGTTCTTGTATTATTAGAAGTGTTAGTTCGTTGCCTCATCAAAATTGTTCTGCTACTGCATTTATTTGCGAGTGAGGTTTGGAACTTTTTGAACCACACACACACACACACACACACACACACACATATATATATATATATGTGTGTGTGTGTGTGTGTGTGTGTGTGTGTGTGTGTGTGTGTGTGTATGTGTTGGCGCAAAATTCATGATTTACAAAATAAATAACTTTTAGGAGTGTATTTTATTTCATTTTTATTATATTCCACAATTAATTCAAAGTAATTTCCAAGAATTAGAATAAATTAAAATATTTTTTCTCTTTTATTTTAAAGTAATAAGTTTTTTATTCAGCGATTCCATTTATTCTATTTTATTCAAAAGTTGTTCAATTTTCAATTGGCGAGTTACTTTGACAATATATATATATATATATATATATATATATATATATATTGATGGAAAGAGACAAAGACAAATAAGCAGAGAGAAAGAGAGTCAAAGAGAGAGAAAGAGAGAGAGAGAGAGAGAGAGAGAGAGTTGAATAGAGGAATGAATTATTCAGTATTAAAATGACATATAAGGTGAGATGTGTTTTCTAAATTAGATTTTAATTAGTTTTAAAAGTATAATATAGATGCAGATTCTATAGGAAAAGGATGTTTCTTTTTCACTCGAATTGGAGAAATTTAAGTTATTATTTGAAATGCCATTCGATTCCAACGAAGTTGATGATTCATGGGATTTGGAACTCTCATTACTATTGCTTTTCGAGACAATCTAGAAAAATATGAAATGGAGAATGATGCTCGGAAAAATTGGAGAATCGTCAAATTGATAAAATTTGAATGTTTGCTTGAAAAAAGAATCATCAAAAATATCACATAATAATTCCCTAATTGACAAGATAAAAGTTACTTAAGTGTTTTCAATTAAAGGGAAAGAGGATCAAAATCAAAATTCCTTTTGCTATAATTTTATTTCTGTATTATATTTTATCATTGATAAATACGTCGAGGTTGACTATTATGGCATTTTTTTAAAATTTGAGATGATATCCTTATTTAGGTTGAAATTGTCACGCTAAGTATTTTAATCAAGATGATAAGCTTCTGAAATAATCTAGTGAGAGCGATGTCAACATACGCATGGGAAAATCATGGTCTTCTATTTAGAGGTTATCGAAATATAGAACTCTGATCTCCCTGAGATTTTTCTTTGAAGCTGTTGCCTTGTCAGTATTTTTCTGTCTTTGCACCACTAGGATTAACGTGACACCTTGAGAAAAAGCTATGTAGGAACTACAAAAGTACACTGCGTAGTGCTTTGAACAAATCATGGAAGTAGCACTCCATAAAACAGCAGGTGTACGCCTACTTTACTCCCACTAAACATGCCCTCCAAATGAGCCGAGAAAGTGATACTTGACACAACTAGTGAAGTCGTGTTATATATTGACTCTCGACCGAGACGTCAATCAAGAGATGCACCTGTGTAAATAAGCGGAGGAACAACAGAAACAGGTTACGTCAGACAATTATATAACCAGGAGCCACAGACGGCTTGGGTCAGTTCCAGTTGGAGTGGGAGTCAGTTGGGGACAAGATACCTGCGTGAGAACCAGCGGCAGCCAGAGGGCTTTGGGCCCTCAGTGACCCACGTTTGAGCAACCAAGTCAAGATGAGGAAGAAGTGCTGCTATGGACGAAAGAAGAACTTTGGGTCAAAATATAGCAGTCTGTCCCCGTCTTCAACACACCTCTCACACACAACCAACATCAACCCTTTCGAGAATAAAGGGTGAGAGATATATTTTTATAAAGGTGTTCGTTCATTTTTTGAAGTTCGTCATTATTGTTGACTATGTTTCCGCTTATATTTATATATGTATTATGTATATGTATGTGACTATATACCAGTAATGGCGATCTCATAAACGACGTTTTTCTATAGAACCCTACACATGGACAAACTAGAGTTAGCTGACTATCAAAAATCTACTTTCATCAACTGGTTGTGGACACTTAATGATGCACAAACGATTTAACCAGAGCGATATCCGATAGGGATGGATAGAGAGAGAAATTCAAAGGAATTCACGCCGTCGTAACACCTTGTTGATGACGGTGATGATGATTTCAACTATTGTTCCTTTCGGCTTTCCTTAAGTGACTATTGTAGAGAATGAACTAACCCTCACCGAAATAAATCCATTTGAATAAAATATATCTCTACTTATTCTCTGTAAGTGATATTCAAACTTAAAGTCTTGATAATAATATTTCCTTTTCTGAATAAAGAAATTATCAATGGTGTTCAATTAAATGCTAACAATACTAAAGAAGTTATTAAAACTTTTCAATGGTATTGAGTCTTTCAAAGCTTAATAATTTTATATTACTTTCTATTCTTCTAACATGTTCCATGGTGTTTGGTAAGCACTTTTTTTACACATAGTCAGAGATACTTCAGAGTATCGCCACGGAATACATTTTTTCGATCTTCCAGTATTATCTTTAGAAGACGGTTGGTTCCACCTTTATATTTTCGATCAAAATTATGTTCACTTTTTAGACATTTTATCATCCGTTGAAGAATTGAATCGAGTCAGCTATTCCTGAATTGTAGACCTGTTTTTGAATACTGTGCCGATGCTATAGAGACCGAATATGATGGTGAGATTTTTATTAGAGCAATGCTTTGAAAATTCTTTTAAAGGAGAAAACAATATTTCTACCAATTAGTAAATGAATGATAATGTTATGAAGTCTGCGTCCTGTATCATAATGAGAATTAAGCAATGACCTTCAAGAAGAACATTTGATTATAAGTATGAAATGACTGAGAAATTAAAATAATACACTCCTTCCAAAACAGAAACGCTTATATCATCATAGACCGTTGTTACAAGGATTTATTATTCTTGGTTTTAAAATGAATGAAGATAATATCTCAGGTACTTTTTCATTGACATCTGGTCAAATTGATAGAAAGGATCTCTTCTCTATCATTTGTTCACAAACAGTCTCTCCCCCTCACTCTCTCTCTCTCTCTCTCTCGCTCTCTTTTACCTGTCAGTCATTTCTTTAGACAGCATCGTCTTATCTCTCTTATGGTTTCTTCGTCAACCTATTTCACTTCCTCTAAATCGATCAAACCACAGCCCCTTAATTGTCAGTCTGATGGCCTGTAAATTTAACAGTATCATTTTATCTCGACATATCTGTCTGTCAAATTAATGCTGTCTGTCTTTCATTCTTCCGACCCAACTGTCAACGGATTTACTTCAGCTGGTCGACTAATACTACTCGCATACACGTTCGTCCATATCTTCCCTTCAACATTTTATCCCCCCTCCCTCTCTTGTTTGCTTTACAACTTTCTTGCCTTTTACTTTGTTGCTGATCAGATCAGACTTGACACGGAGCCAAACAGCTGACTGGTCACGTGGGACATGGCTTAAGTGCAGGGGAAAAATCAGTGGCAATGTCCCTGCCGTATAACCAGCTGAAGTGTATCTTTAAGACGTGAACAAAATTGTCGATTGACCCCTCTGAATCTCATTAGATCAGATTGAACATGTGTTTTACTTGTCTTGATCACTATTGAATTCAGTCATCATTTTCTCTTTGCTATCGGCAACCTTGGAATTTAGACTTGTCATATGATCTTGAAAAAGGCACAGAAGAAAAATTCAGATTAAAGATAGAGAAACAACTAAACAGCCATGTACACGATGTGTGAGGTTCACATTATAAAACCCCAATACCTATATTTCTAAAATTTCTTTATATAACATATATTCATACAAAGCTTAATATAATTTATGGAATTAACAATGTTACATGGTCATCTACCTTTTTTTCTCCATACCAATAGCCAAATCACAGATTGGAGAGGAAAGAATATCTATTTAACAGATGAAGAATCTGAATGAACAAAATGAATGTAATTTTTTTTTCTGATGTGTTTCCAAGCTCAAAAATTATAAAATCCTTCAAGAATTAACAAACAAATCTATACAATCATCAACAAAATGTAAAAATGATAACTTTAGTCAACAAATATTTTGCTACTTATTGTAGCAAAATATCAACCATTTAGGTTATTCGATGTCAATCCTCATTATATAACATATTAGATATATATTTTTTGTAAAAACACATTTTGTTGATAACGTTTTTAAACAAGCCTAAGCTCATTTTTGCAAGCCGTTAAATGGGTCCAAGTGTTGCTAAGTGTCACTAACAAATTATTTAAAAATCAGTCATTGGTTTACTCGCAGTTAAATGATCAAACCGTTCTATTTCTAACTATTCAATCTAGCATAAGTCATTTGTTTGTATTCAATTTAAATGTCAAACAGTTCTATTTGACTCATAAATAACACCTTTTCAGGTGCTACCACTCCGGGCCAGAGTGAACCTGGGAGCGATGGTAACGAAGGGATACTTTCCTTTCTCCAAAGATCCATAATTAATGGAACCTTAACATCAGATTGTTTAATGATTTATCCAGGGCACTCGGTGGAGGGTCTTACTCCGCAGCAGAAATGAAGTCAGTGTAATCTACGGCCCCAGCCGACTGGCACATAATCTATTGAATGCTATTGACCAATGCTTGAGTTAAATATAATTGGGTCACATATTCTATTATTTAATAAAAAAAATGTAAAGTTGGTAACAGTAGTCGAGGGTACCCTGAAGACTCCTTTTCCAATAGCTATTACACATCGTTGTAGGCCAGGGCGCTACTCTTCGTTGGATTACTACACCTTACCATTGATACGTACGTTATGAGCAAGGACGTATCAAGTACCATTTTTTGAGTCATTGGTTATGATTTGACTAGGGATTCAACCCCAGGGGGCCGGACCACTGGCGAACACTCTACACACAATATTTATTTTTTCATAAGACACTTTTTCTAATGGAATTGTTTTTTTATAATTGATTTAATATGATGAATATAAAGTGAATATAGGAATATGGTGGGATTTTCTCAGTTTAATTAAAGTTTGCTTCCCTGGCTGACGATATAGCACAAAAGTTATCTGGAGTAAAATTGTATATTTATATTTGAAATGCTTTTAACAGGAAAACGGGAAGTAATATCTAAATTCTGACTTCAAATTTGAATTTAGGGGCACTTATTTAGTTATATAGACAACGGTCTCGTTTAATATTAAAAGAAAGGTTATTTTTGTATTTTAGTCTAATCTTACGTAATTTCTTTGACACTGTACATGAAAATGGTTTGTTAGAATATTTCACGCACACACACTTATATATATATATATATATATATATATATATATATATATATATATATATAAGTAAAAGAAGACAGAATGAAATATTTGATTAAGATGTCTTGCCATAGGGTGAGCGTCATATGACGTCATATAAAGCTATTTGTATTGAAGGCCATGTCATTCAGATTTTACAAACTGTTTTTCTTTTTCTTTTACTATCGGATTCCATTCCCAAGATTATTCCTTCCTCTCTCTCTCTCTCTCTCTCTCTCTCTCTCTCTCTGTATATATATATAGGGGGTGTCCTCGTGGTGTAATGGTTAAAGCGATGGACTGCGGAATCATAGTACGCGAGTTCGTACTCCAGTTGCGCTATTACGTTCACTTTCGGGCAAATACCCTTGGGAAAGGTATGAACCCCCTTATCCTCCCAGCTATGGGTTAAATAGTACCGCTGCTGTTCTTCTAGGAGAATGGCTTCGGCATTAAATAACCTAAAAAGAGTTGATATGCCATTAAACAAAGAAAACCAACTATATATATAAATATGTGTGGATATATATACATTTTATTTTCATCATTCGACGTGGGAAAACACGTGCGATACCCTGCTCTCATAGGGCGCCAACGAGGGGTGATAACAGAGTTTCGGTAGCTCAAAGCGGTACTGCCACTGCCACTGCCACTGCCGGCGTTACCAAGTAGCTTTTGCTTCGGGATAGGTTATATATATATATATATATATATACTAGATTAACCGAGAGGAGAAATTACATCGTACGTTCATCTGCATTTTTAGTCCAGTCTGTGATTTTTAAAACGCGTTTATTTCGGCCGCTGATGTCATTACGCGCTTGCAGTAACTGTTTCTTGACGTTACGTAATCACACGGTAATGATGATTCTGCCCGCATTACAGACATGCTGAAGACTTTTCAATCTCGACCAAATCCATCTTGATGCATATTGCACCCTGGTCTGAAGATGATATAAGGCAACTTTTAAATTGCGGCCAGTGATTCCTATTTTGGAAAGAAACGAAATTACTGAGTGTCATAAAAAACCACGACAACCAAACCTCAACAGGAATCACACGGCTTATCCAACCCTTTTCCTCGCAGTCGGTACGCTGTGTCTCGTATCTGTTTTCCTTCCACTCGTATGTCTCCTCCCAGTTTTCTTTCCAAGTGACAGTCAATTATGTGAGGAGGATACTCTTCTTTGAATCGGATCATGCTACAATGTTTGGCCGCTTTTCTATTTGAATGATGTGAACTGGAAATTGTAGCGATGTCTTGAGATCCACTAAAACCTTTCAGTCACTAGCCCCATTCAGTAGCTTCATATTGGAAGTTTTTTTGTTTCATCACAGGGCATTCACCTTTCTTGTGAAACTGAATTATAGGTTCCTTAGATGTAAAAGGTTGATGGTTTGCTGTTTCACATTATGCTCTTAACAACTCGATGACCGCCTCTAACACTTTGTTAGGTCGACATTTGAAGCAATGGTGAACATGCAGATTGGACATTGCGCAAGATACCCCAATCACTTTTACACGAAAAGCACAGATCCGAATCGATGTACCCCATAATTTTAGGTTGTTCGCATTTGGTAGAAGGTCATACGTAAGACGAAAAAGGGATGTTATCGCCAGTGGTTCCATTGCAATTAAGGATTTCCACGAGAATTTAATTGGTTTTACATCATTCAATTTTTTACAAGCACATTGCTTGGCATGAGTAACAGCAGTCGCTGTTTTTTTGCTCCTCCTCCTCCTCCTTAAACATCCCGATTTCTTCGCTATCCCTTTTACCCTGCTTTGGAGAATAGCTTGTTGCTGTATAATGTCTGTGATTCGTAGGCTGCATTTTGCTTTCTGCGCGGCCTCAACGACCGACCAATTTGTGGCTGATTTTATTTCTAGATACGTCTTCCGAATTACCTCGTCAGTTGAGTCCTTCACCATCATTTCGATACGAGTTCAAATCCTGGACGAGACTGATTGCATTTCACATAGCACTAATACCCTTGGGGAAGGTATGAATCCAATTATTCTCCCTCCAGCTATGGGTAAATAGTAGGACAGACTAGGTTCTTCAGCCTTGGTTAGGCAACTAATCTAAGAGAAGGAAAACTCTGAATTCAAACCAGTTAAACTCCGCTTAAAAATTGACCTTGTGTCATATCCTGCCCGAGCGGAGGGTTGGTAAATAGTACCATCATATGAAGGTGTACTTTCCCAATTTTGAATTCTTCTAGCAAAGATATTGAGAGCTGTAGGTTTCCAGAAGTGGTAAATAAACCTATTTAAAAAACAAACAAACAAGGAAGAACTCTAAGCCACTTACGCAGGTGTTTGTTGCTACACTGTTTAATCCGCTCAACGCGAGATGCTGCAATCTCATACATGTATAAGGGCCACAAAAAAGGACCATGTTGGTAATACCAAACCTTCGTCTTTCTGGGTAGACAAGTTTAGTCAGTTGATTCAAGATCCTTCAAGGCAACTATCTGGACCTCCGACTAACGATATGCTTCGATTTTTCTTTGGCTTAGCCTTGATTCTGCCTCTGTGAAAAGGTCATTGTACTTTTGTTGTAGCGATTTTGGAGGGGACGAGAATGGTGATTTCATCCATAAAAGCTCTGGAAGGAGGAAGAGTCAGATGTTTATTTGTCATCACTCCTTTCGACGTATTCACTGTACCTTGTAATATGAGTTCTGTGGCCAGAACGAAAAGAAGCGAGGAAATCACACAGCCCATCATGATGCCGATCTCAAGTGCCTGCCACTTGTTGTTGTAGTCTTTAACGGTAAATGTCATGAATGCTGAATTAAAATATTTCATTGTGATTTTCCCAACCTCGCACGGGAAGTTGAAAAAGTCGAGGGCTAAGTGGTTCGGAACTGAACTGTATGCATTGGCAAGATCAAGCCAGATTACATGTAGTTCTGTTTTGCCTCTTTTGGCTGAGATTATCGAGTTCCATATCATTTGTGAATGTTCCAGACATCAGGAGAAGACAGTTTTACCAGCCTTTTGGACAGATTTATTTATATTATGATTTCTCATTTGAAAGTTTGTCATACGGCGAGCAAGAACTCAAAAATATTTTCCCCTCAACATAAGGTTGGATATGGGGTGAACATTTGTGAAACTTTTTGACTGCATTTCCTTTGGTATCCAAATACCATAAACCAGACACCATTCCTGTGGGAAAATACCCTGCTACCAAACAGCAGAAGGAAGACAGTGAGTTTCCTGAGGGCATATGGGCAGTTTTTATTTAACATGTACGATAACCTATTCATGTCCTGGACACTACCTATGCGGGCCTTATGGACGAAATCTCGGACTTTCTTCAGTTTTATCCCGCTATCATTAAACATTACCGTTGGATCTTGAGGTTTTGGTCTCTTAGAAGAGGTATTGGAATACCATTTAGTTCTTCCGAATATGTCATCCAATAGCAATATAAGGTACGTATCAAGGGTAGAGTGGAGCAATCCTGGGAAAGGAGTAGCGCCATTCCCTACACCTCGGTGTAGTAGCTATTGAAAAGGGAGACTTCTGGTCGCCTTCGACTACGGTCGCCAACTTTGCTTTTAACTTATTTTGTTTTATTTTGTATAATATTATTTAGTCACAAACAGAATATTTTTCTTTTGCAACGATAATATAATACTTTAAAATTCCTGTGTGTTCATGTTTTTCCCGATACTAATTTTCTCCTGTTTTCACTTAACAACATATTTGCGGTTCAAACTTTCATATTTTTTTTATATTTTGCAAACTAATCGACATATTTTTTAATTCATACAACACATATATATAGGAAATTCAAAAGGTGACAACAGCAGTACAATGCTGGTCAGTTATCTAGTAAATAACGTCATGTACGTATTAATAATGCTCCAGTCCGACAATAACCAACACTATCGACCTCAGCAAACCCATCAGTCGATATGTTACGTAAAAGAATTAAAAAATACACCTTAAACGATTCAATATTCATCTAGGAACCTGATGCTTTGGTTAGCATAATCAAAACTAATGATCTCGGTAAAACCACTCGGCGTAAATGCGTTGAAATTTCAAAAAATAGCAGCAAATAGTTCTCACACTCCATATAAGAAATTGTTTGAATATTTAGTGCTGGTTAATATTCTTTGACGTCATGTATTAAGGTTCTGCGCATCTCTCTAATTTTGTTATTTAAGAAAATGCAAGTTTTATTTTGCCTAAAATTTGCTGAGGACCACTGAAGTATTTAAGTATTTATCATAATTTAAAAGTTTACTTTAAAAGTAAAAGTAAGTAAAGTTGGCGACCGTAGTCGAGGGTAACCACAAGGCTCCCTTTTCAATATCTAATACACCGAAGGGTAGGGAAGGGTGCTACTCCTTTCCCTGGATTGCTCCACTTTACCCTTGATACTTACCTTATATTGCTGAGTGTTAAGCAAAGAGGTATCAAGTACAATTTTTAAAGTCTTTGGTATGACGCGACCTGGGATTGAACCCAGTTCTCCCGGACCATTAGCGAACACTTTACCCACTAGACCAATGAGCGGAAAAGTTTCCCCTAATGAGATAAAAGTCGTTCTATGTAGTTTAGTCTGTAATGTTTTAAAGAAGCTCAATAATATCTAAAAGCCAAAGAAAACCGTTAGACAGATTTTAGAATTATATCTTTTCCCTCAAGCTGCTAAATAAAAAAAAAAGAAAAAAAGAAAAGAAAAAATCCTTGTTGCGTTTTCTGTTTTTTTCTCTGACTTCCAAACAATTTTCTCGCTTTTATTTACATGGACAGTTTGCGCTTTTTTTTAGATTTAGGATTGTAATTATAGTCATATTTTTGTCACTTGCATTATTCTCAGTAAATCATTTTATCCACCAATCATGCATGCTTTTGGGGCAGAATGCAATATTGACTTATGCATCGTCATTAGTTTTCTTTCGTCCATAGAATTATTTTTTGTTTTCTAGTTATTGTCGTTCTGCCGATCCTCGTGTCGTCAGAATTGTTTCTGCTATTTTCCTCTGCACATTTTTATGTAGTCTTCGAGTCGTTGTATCCATGCGTCAACGATGTCGTTAATGCTGCCTCCCTCTCCTCTTGACACATATCTCTTGGATGCAATGCCTTATGCATGGTCATTAGATTTCTTGTTCTCTGGTAATTTGTTTAATTACTTCTCTGGGCCACTTCAAGAATGGTCCCGAATATTTTATGAGGGAGACAGCCCAGATATTTATCGCTTCGTTTCGAGTAACTTTCTGGTTCTTCTGTGATACTCTTTTTTATTTTTCCCCTTTCTTGATGATGCCCGCTTCCAATATCCCCAAGTATTTGTAGGTTTCCTTTTCTCCGAGCGTTCTGGTAATTACTTGATTTAGTAGTTCGATTCCTTCCTTCATGTGTCATTTGCCACTTTTCATTACTAGCATGGCACATTTTTTCTATGTCAAATCCCATTCCTATAGATTAACTGTATATCCTCACAGTTTATATCAGGGTTTCCAATTCTTTTTTGTTTTTGGAGAAAAGTTTGATGTCGTCTATGCACATCAAGAGGTTGATCTTTCCATGCGATTTACTTAGTCTGTAACCGACAGTGCATTTTCTAAGGATGTGGTTGAGTGGCATCATGGCTATCAAAAACAGTAATGGTGATAGTGCATCTCCCTGGAATATGCCTCTTTGGATCTTTAACTCTACTAAGCTTTTTACGCCAGCTGTAAATTCTACTCCTCAGGTTTGCATGGTCTTTTCGATAAACTTTACGACTAGGTCGGGTATTTTATACATTTTGAGACAGCATAGTATCCAGCTTTGATGGACCATATCATAAGCCTTTTTGAGGCTATTATTATTATTATTATTATTATTATTATTATTATTATTATTCATGTTCAAAGATTGTAGAGTATGATATTTTAAGCACATCTAACAATCAGTTTTAGTTAATTTCATGTGTGTGTGTGTGTTTGTGTGTGTTTAAATTGATACTCAATATATTGGGATTTAACAGAGCTTGCAGACAGTATTTAGCACAGATTTCAAGACTACTTTCTTAGTTTATACGGTCTTCTTCAAAATGGTACTTAGTTAGCTATATATCTTCAATTATTTGAAATTCACGCACACACTTCACATACACATACACATATATATATTTGTGCGTGTACGGGTGACTGTACGTGAGTGTGTGTGTATTAACATATGATATCACATACATAAATTTATATATATATATATATATATATATATATATATATATATTCTTATTTTTATTTCATTGAAATAAAATGGTGTAACCTCTTTAGCAGAGAGAAAGAAAAACGAGAAAATGCTCAATCCTCTTCAAGTAAAGCAAATATAGCAGTTGTTATATATTGTCCATGCTAGCACATCTGCGTCTAGCGGAGGTAATCTTGGCTACTGTGTTGACATGCAGAGGCGATGTTTTATTGTTTCCTTCTGCCAATTTGTATTTTGAGAGATTTGGTGAGACTCAAAGAGTTTATTCAGTCGAGTTTTAGATGAGAAAATAAACACTTGACTAATTTACGCCTTAATTTAAACTTCCCTGCCTCAACTAATTCGATCGACTGACCAAAATCATGCCACACATTCCAAAAAGGAAATGCCAAATCTCAAATGATAATATTTTTGGTGAGAAAGTGCTTGTTGTTTCCTTTTCTGTTAAAACATAGGACAGACTTCTTGTTACACACTTTCTTCTTGAAACCTTTCTAGTTTTTTATGCTTTTAAGACCCGACAATATCACATAATATTAAAACTTTTAGCTCGCTTAGTTTTCGCCCGCTACTCAGATTTTCACACTTTTTTCTCACACAGTTTCAGTGGTGAGAAATTAGAATAGAGGCATTCATTTTTCATGTAAATATAACTTACTCTTTTCTGTGGGGCTATATGTTACTTTTCCCTAATCTTATACCTCCAAAGTGGTAAGAAAATTTAAGAAACAAATTAGCAGGTCCATTCTAATTGATCACCAGAAATCACGACAGCGTGACAATTTGAATAGTGAGAAACATATATTAAACCAGCCACTCTGCAACGAATTGGATGTTGCACAAGGATAATTTTTCAGTTTGAGTAGTTCTGTTTTAAATTAAGCATATTCCTTATTGCTTTTTTTTTTTAACCAAACCTTACACAGTCTGCCCTACTATTTACTCATATCTTGAGGTAGAACGAGTGGTTTCATATATTTTTCAAGAGCATTTGAACGAAATGAAACAAATGAACTTGAGTACTTTTTTTGTATCATTGAAGAAGATTTAATTTAGGAACATCACACACACACACACACACACACACACACACACACACACACACACACACACACACACATACACGCATATATATATATATATGTATATATATCATTGTAAAAATCTACGTGTATAACCGTTATCTATAAATAAAATAACTTGTACGTAACGTTGTTTGCAGACTTTCATTCCCTTGACTATTCTATGGAAAGATTGCATGATTTCCCATACACAACGATATATTGATTCTCTTTCTTCACTGGAAAAAAAGAAAATATCTCACCCTCTTTTAACAACGAAATCACGTACCGACAAATTGAGTGACGGTCGATCTTCACGCTGAAGAACAATCCATGAAATGTGAGAAGGATTGATGGATCAAAGCGAATTACAATCTGTCGAAGTGAACAGAGAACCTCTTTTCCGGTGATAATTCATTGTAGACCTGTCTGGCCAATGAATCTAAAAAAAAATTTCAGTTGGATAGCAGAAAAAGTATAGATCGTCTGGTGTGACGAATTCCTGAAAAAATGTTTATTTGTTAATACAGAGAAGTAAAACCGTAGAAATAGACAACAATTTTATCATTTTCACACATTCTCTATTCATTACATACTCTATTTCTTTCGGCCTTCCTTTCTTGGGTTATCATATTTACCCAACCCCTCCACTCGGGTAGGAT